>PVLA01003696.1:95541-202731 GCA_004027455.1 Hydrochoerus hydrochaeris
CCAACCCCAGCTTTTTGAGGAATCTCCAGATTGACCTCCACAGTGGTTGCACCAGTCTACACTCCCACCAACAGTGCAGAAGAGTTCCTTTTTCCCCACAGCCTCTCCAGCATTTGTTGTTGGTAGTTTTGTTGATCCTGGCCATTCTTTCTGGAGTGAGATGGTATCTCAGTGTGGTTTTAATTTGCATTTCTCTAATCACCAATGATGATGAACGTTTCTTCATGTATTTATTTGTCATTCGTATTTCTTCATCTGAGAACTGTGTGTTCATCTCAGATGCCTATTTTTGGATTGGGTCTTTGAATTTTGGGGTCTTATTTTTTTAATTCTTTATAAATTCTGGACAGAAGTCCTTTGTGTGAGGGACAGTTCACTAAGATTTTTCCCAGGTTGTGAGTTTTCTTTTCACTCTGCTGGAGATTTCTTTGGACATGCAGAAACTCTTTAATAAGATGTGATCCCAGTTATTGATTCTGGGAAGTATTACCTGTGCAGTTTGGTTCTTGTTCATGAATTCTCTACCAACCCCTATGTCTTCAAGATTTTTACCTAATTTGTCTTCCAACAGATTTAGTGTTTCTGTTTTTAATATTTAGATCTTTGATCCATTTACATTTTAGTTTAGTACATGGTGATAGGCATGGGTCTAATTTTAGTTTTCGGCATATGGAAAGCCAGTTTTTCCAGTACCATTTATTAAAGAGACTATGGTTCTTCCAGTGAACATGCTTGGCCCCTTTATCAAAGATAATGTGGCTCAGTGGGTTTGGAGTTGTATCTTCTAGTCTATTCCATTGATCTTCAGGTCTGTTTTTATTCCAATACCATGTTGATTTTATTACGGTAGCTTTGTAGTACAACTTCAAGACAGGGATTGTGATGCCTCCTGGCTTGGCTTTGCTGCTTAGAATTGCCTTTGCTATTCTAGGTCTCTTCTGGTTCCAGATGAACTTTAGGAGTGATTTCTCTAGATCTATGAGATATGTTAGTGGTATTTTCATTGGTATTACATTGAATCTGTATAACAATTTTGGGAGAATGTCCATTTTCACAATATTTATTCTTCCTATCCATGAACAAGGGATGTCTTTCCAATTAGTGAGGTCCTCTTCAATTTCTTTTTTTCAGGATATTATAATTTTCCCTGTACAAACTCTTTTACTTCTTTCATTAGATTAATTCTTAAGTATTTCTTTTCTTTTTTTTTTTTTTTTGGATGCTAGTGTGAAGGGTGTGGTTTCTCTTTATTTCTCTCTGGGTGATTTTGTTGTTACTGTATAAGAATGTTATTGATTTTTGAGTATTGACTTTGTATCCAGCTACATTGCTGAATTTATTTATTATATCTAGGAGTCTTTCAACTGAGGTTTGGGGGTTTTCTATGTAGAGTATCATGTCATCTGCAAATAATGATAATTTAACTTCTTTTCCTATCTTTTATTTCCCTCTCTTGTCTAATTGCTCTGGCTAGTATTTCCAGTACTATGTTGAATAGGAGTGATGATAAGGGACATCCTTGTCTTGTACCTGATTTCAAGGTAAAGGATTTCAGTTTTTGGCCATTTAATAAGACACTGGCTGTTGGTTTGTCATAAATGGCCTTTATCATATTGAGGTAAAGACCATCTATTCCAGTTCTCTGTAAGGTTCTTATCATGAATGGATGTTGGATCTTATCAAAAGCTTTTTCTGCATCCATAGAAATGATCATGTGATTCTTACTTTTGACTCTATTGATATGGTGGATTACACTTATTGATTTACATATGTTGAATCATCCCTGCATGCCTGGGATGAATCCCACTTGGTCATGGTGTACAATCCTCTTGATGATTTGCTGCATCCCATTTGTCAATATTTTATTGAGAAGATTTGCATCTATGTTCATTAGGGAGATTGGCCTGTAGTTCTCTTTTTTAGTTGGGTCTTTCTCAGATTTTGGTACTAGAGTGATATTTGCTTCCAGGAATGACTTAGGAAGAATTGCTTCCCTTTCAATTTCATTGAAGAGTTTGAGGAGTGTTGGCATTAAGTCTTTGTATTTCTTGTAGAATTCCACAGTGAATCCATCTTTGTTGGTAGGGACTTGATTACATTTTTAATTTCATTAATAGAAATTGGGTTATTCATCAGTTTTACATCTTCTTGATCCAGCTTTGGTGGTTCATATGTTTCTAGGAATCTGTCCATTTCTTCTGTGTTATTGAACCTATGAGAGTAGAGGTTTTCGAAATAGTTGTTGATGATCTTCAGTATTTCCACAGGGTCGGTAGTGATTTCATCTTTTTCATTCTGTATTGCATGAATTTGAGTCTTTTCTTTCCTTTTTGAGATTAGGTTGGCTAGTGGCTTATCAATTTTATTTATTCTTTCAAAGAACCAACTCTTTGATTCATTGATTCCTTGTATTGTTTTCTTAGCCTCTATTGCATTAATTTCTGCTCTGATCTTTATAATTTCCTCCCTTCTTTTGGCTTTGGGCTTGGATTGCTCTTCTTTTTCAGGTTACTTATTTGTGTTCATTCTGTTTTCCTAATGTGGGAACTCAGTGCAATAAATTTTCCTCTGAGGACCACTTTCATTGCATCCCACAGGTTCCGGTAAGTTGTATTTGTATTTTTGTTTGCTTATGGATATTGTTTAATTTCTTCTTTAATTTCCTCTGTGACCCACTGATTGCTCAAGAGTGTATTATTTAATTTCCATGTGTTTGTGGGGTTTTTGCAGTTACTTTTATCATTAATTTCCAGTTTCATGACACTATGATCTGATAACATGTGTGGGATAATTTCAATTTTTTTGCATTTACTTAAATATGTTCTGTGGGTTAGTATATGGTCTACTTTAATGAATGTCCCATGTACTGCTGAGAAGAATGTATATTCTGATGTTGTTGGATGGAACACTCTGTATATGTCTATCAAATCCATTTGTTCACAGGTGTGATTCAGTTCTGTTATTTCTTTGCTGATTTTCTGTCTAGTTGATCTATCCCTTTGTGTCAATGGTGTGTTAAGGTCTCCTGTTGTAATTGTGTTATTGCCTATTTGATTTTTCATTTCTATTAAAACTTGCTTTGTGTAGTTGGGTGCTCTGGAATTTGGTGCATATATATTTAAGATTATTATCTCTTTGTCTTGCAGTTTTCCCCTAACTAGTATATAGTGACCTTCTTTATCTCTTTAGACCATTCTTGGTTTGAGGTTCACATGGTCTGCAAACAGAATAGCTACCTACACTTTTTTTTGAGTTCCTGTTTATGGAGCATTGTTTTCCATCCTTTGATTTTCAGTCTATGAGATTCCTTTTGGGTTAGATGGGTTTCTTGTAGACAGCATATGGTTAGACATTGTTTTTTGACCCATTCTGCCAGTCTGTTTCTTTTAATTGGTAAATCAAGGCCATTTATATTAATGGTTATAATTGTCATATATCGGTTTATTGTTGACATGTTATCTTTCTGATGTTTATCTTAACTTTCCATTCTGTTTAATTGTATGTCTTGCTTAGTAGTTTTTTCCTATATGTATCTAGAATGACTTTCAGTATTCTTTGTAGGGTTGGTTTGGTGATCATGAAGTTCTTCAGCTATTCTTCGTCATGGAAGTATCTTATTTCTCCATCCATTTTGAAGGACAGTTTTGCAGGGTACATCAGTCTCTGTTGGAAGTCATTTTACTTTAGATCTGAAACACTTCACTCCATGTTCTTCTTGACTTAATTGTTTGTGCTGAGAAGTCTGCTGTGATTCTGATAGGTTTTTCTTTAGGGGTGACCTGTCTTTTTTCTCTAACAGCTTTTAATATTCTGCTCTTATGTTGGATTTCTGAGATGGTGATTATTATATGTCTGGGTGTAGTTTTGTTTTGGTTATGGCTATTTGGAGTTCTATATGCTTCACTAATCTGTATATCAATTTCCATGCTCATGTTTAGGAAGTTTTCAGCTATTACTTCTGTAAATAGCCTCTTGATATCATTTGTGTTGTCCCCTTCTTTTTCATTTATCCCTATTAATCTTATGTTGTTTTTCTTTGCAGCTATTGAATTGTTATTTTCTGATTTCTTGTTATTTTTAGAAGATCTTTCCTTTCCTGTTCACTAACTGCAATCTTATCTTAGAGATCTGAGATGTTATCTTCACTTTCATTGAGGTGGTTTTTGCAGCTTTCAATAGAGTTTTTGATTTCCTGTATATCTCTTTGAATCTGCTTAATACATTCTGTTTGTCTCTTAAACTGTTCATTTAGGGATTCTATCATTTTGCTTTGTTCCTCTAATTTTTTAGCTGTGTCTTCATTGGATGCATTCAGTATTTCTTTCACTACTTTTATCATTTCTTCTTTTATCTGGGAGATTATTTCTGATTTAAGTTCCCTCATAGCTTCCCATACTTGCTTCTTTATTTCAGTTGATATCATTTCAGGCATCTCAGGTGTATGTGTAGTATTTTCTTCTATGTACACGGCTCCTAGGTTTTCTTGGGATGGGCTGGAGGTTTGAGATTGCATTTTTATCTTTTATTTTGTCATTTTCCTATATTTCCGTGTTTCTAGTGATCTTCCAAAGCTTTCTCTGGATGAGTTGGAAATCACTTCCTGTACCCTCTGCTACTGGGACTCATGTGGCTTTGGCTCCCCTTGTGTGGTGGGCCTGGTTTCCCTGGTTGAAAGAAGGTTGCTGGGCATGGTGTTCTCAAGCCCACAGAACCTCTGGAGCCTAGTCCAGTGTCCTAAGGTGGCTGGGCAGGTACCCAGCTGCCAGGATAAATGGTCCCAAACTTTTCCTGGCCTGCCCTGGTGAGCTGCAACTCACCTCGTGGCAGCGACACGGGCTTCACTCCCCTTTTGGCAGGCCTAGCTCCCCTTCTTGAATGAAGGTCGCTGGGCACAGTCCACTCAAGCCTGTGGAACCTCTGGAGCCTAGTCCAGTGTCCTAGGGGGCTGGGTGGGCACCTAGCCACTGGGATAGATGGTCCCAAACTTTTCTGGGCCTGCCCTGGGGAGCTGCAACTTACCTCATGGCATGGCGCGGGCTTGGCTCTGGAACATTCATTCTTATATAGCCTATAAGCCTTATATATTAGCTATAGTATACAATAGAGGGAGGAAGTTGTAACAGATTTGTTATATCCCATGGTCTTAGTTACTTTTCTCTTGCTACTGGGACAAAATATCCAACACCAAAAGTTAAAGAAGAAAAGGTTTATTTAGCTCACAGTTTGTGGTGGTTTCAATCTATAATCAGCTAACTCCAAAGCAGGGTGGCATGCCAGATGGCCAACAGCGAATGCAACAAGAGCAAAAATGGGGGAGAGGAAGCATCTTTTCTCTGCTTATGTTGTAAGCAGGCTACCCACCCTAGAGCAGGTGTAGCACTCACACCATCTCCTTGCTGTGCTTTTTGCCAAGGCTGAGGATGTTTACAAAATGAGGACCTTGACCCCCTGCTGAGTCACTTAAGCTTTTAAATGTCTCAAATTGACACAATGAATCAGCCATTACAATATCCTAGGGCAAAAACAGCCACCCTAGGGCATGTCCTCTAAACCCTAAGATGTAGTAGAACTGCTGAATCACTTAGTTAAGTTTCTAAATTTCTCAAGTTGACACAGGGTATCAACCAATGCATCAGCAAAGACTAAGATGTTTACTATCTGACCCTTTCTAGTACATGTGTGCCAATCTCTGGCAGAACACTAGGTCCCAACCTCAGCTCTGACATTTCTTAGCTGGCAAAACTTGGATAAGTTACTTAACTGTTTTGTGTTTCACTTTTTTCTTGAAAAGATGAAAATGAATACCTTCCTCATGGTGTTATTATGGGGATTTTCACTAATGAACACATGTAAAGTCTCTAACCTAGAGCCGGGAATAAACAGTGTTGAGTAGTAGTCATTATTCTTAGTAGGTTAGGGTAAAGTCTTTTTTTTGCTGGTTGAATTTAAATGGTTTATGAAAACTGTCCTGAATATGCTGCCACTGGCTAGGGACTGGAGCCAAAAGGTGAAGGTGAAAGTAGCTAACAACTTAAAGCTCCTGATTGTTCCCTTCTCAGACTTTATGCTTTCATAGCTATGTGTAGAAAACCACTATATTATAAATAAAGGTGTAGCAACAAACAAGCAATCAGCCATAAATATAACCAAATTCTATTTACATAGAGTTTTCTCTTTGTGTGCATGGATTTTCTTCTTTTTTTCTTTTTCACATGTATAACTTTATTTTCTTGGCTTGGCCACCTTGCTGTCTGTTGCCTCAGCTGTGGTAGCATTCTCTTAATAAATACTGTGTAAATTTACTTTCCTATTTGGTTTATTTTTCAATCTTTATGGTTTCATAAATCTGTGACCTACCTCAGATGGCTCTGTTAGATCTGCTACTTCGATGGTGATTAGTATGAATATGTACAGATTTGAAGTCAGACAGACAGATAGACCTGAATTTGAATCCCTGTTCTCTCCCTTACTTGCAAATTTACGAACTTCTCTTACCTGAAATTTATCCACCTACAAAATGGAGGTTACAATGACCCTACATCATAAGCTTGACATGAGGACTTTGACAATATGTACCAAGCACTTGCTACATATGAGATTGTACATTAAAAATTTCCAATAAGTGATAACTACCATTATTTTTCTTAATAAAATATGAAGCTTAGAATATTTTGGTTGGTATTTTTGAGTAGTGCTGCTAAGAAATTCTTCAGTCCAAGTACTCAGCAAGTGAATAGATTCCGCCCTCCTAGGAATGCCATATTTTTTTCCTCAAGAACATTTAAGCACTTTCTGACTGTTATTAAATTAAAATATTTATCCCTCAGGAGAGAAAACAATCAACTCCCACACCAATTCTATTTATGAAACAAAATGCTTGGGTTTTTCCCTGACTCAAATTATCCTTTACAATCTCTTTGAAATCGAAGGATGCTTAGAATTATTTTTACACTGTGTGTGTGTGTGTGTGTGTGTGTTTCATAGATAAATTGATATTTGAGTCTTCTTTTAAGAGTCAGCCTTTATCTGCTCTTGGATAGTACCAGGAATGGGGAGGGGGTATCTTGGCAGCAGGGGCAACGCTGGCCCTAATAGTGAGGGTACTATAGCACTGTGTGTGGAGAGTGGTGGGAATCTCAACAGCAGAGACAGACAGAATCTAAATTCACAAAGACATTTGTTCTCTTTCTTCAGGAAGATCAGTCACAGCCAGACACCCACCAGTCTCCTAAAATTCAGATGAACACACACTTCTACTGGCTATGTGCATGTCTCTGTACATTTCTATTCCTATCACATATTTTTAGCTGTCAATCATGAGGTCACTCCCGAGAGAACCAAGTATCCTTCTACATTTTATAGTACAGTCTACTTGGAATCAAGAGTCTTAAATTGCATTCATTTCCCTCTGATATTAGGGGTAAACTCCTCTGAGGATGTTCTGATGCCTAATCTCACACGAAACCCCCACTGGGAATAGATCTTATTCAGTTCAATAGTATGATGGACCTGCTGCATTAAAGCTCGTGGGCTGTCTTATTATTGTCTAGTTGCTCATCTGTGTGTGACCAAAGATACTCAATATTTTGTCTTTAAAGTTTCAGTGCTCAGCTAGGTTGAGGACTTTGGAAAATGCTCAGGAAAACATTATCCACGATTAGGGAATGAGAGACAGGGGAAGAATTTCGTGGATGAGACAGAGTTTTATTTGTGCTTCCTGGATGTGTGACCAATTTATCCCAATGAGTCTGAGACTTTCTCAATTTTAGCAGTGCAAGTCCCAGACAAACCAGCACGGTTGATCACCCTACTTATGAGTAATCTCACACAATTTGTCTGATCACTATATGTGAACTTTTCTTCTCTTTTGTCATTGGAGTTGCTGTCACAGTCACCACCTGCAGAGCCAGATTTCAATGGATTGTGTGTTTTCCATTTTTCCTTTCTGATACCAGTGTTCAGTGCTCCTCCAGGGACTATCGCTCCTCCAGTCTTAGTGCACACCGGGGCAGATGGGGACAGTGAAAGAAGCCCATCACCATGGCTCTTTACAAGGGATGGTCACATGCCCATGCCAGGCCAGTGAAACTCAAGCCTGAAAACCTTGCTGGAAAAAGGAGTGTCTTTACTTCTTGTGGATTCCTAGTGGAAAGGCTGTACATCTGAAGCAGGGGAAATCATCCCCTTAAGAAATAAAGCCCACTCAGAGGGACTCAGGGCTGAAAGGTGGAGAGACACACATCTTGTCAATGTCCTTGACGCATTGGACAAAGTCCTTCTGCTCCGGCCCTGGCTGTTTTAGGGAAATGAATATATGTTTGTAAATTATGTTAGCATATGTTGATGTGGATTCAAGCTTAGAACCAAAGCATCCTGACAGTAAATCTGTATCAATGCAAGATGTTAAAATCAGGTTGTATATATATTTTTCTTCCCCTTTTCTAAATCTGTTAGATTTTTCAGTATTAAAAAAAAACCAACTTTCTCCCCATGACTGTGCAATTCAGCACTTTTATACCTATGTGTCAAGTGTGATCGGTACACAGAGTGGGAGAGTGAAGAAAAACAATACACTTAAGAGTTTCTTTTCCTTGGAGTCTGCTTCTGTCCCTTCTCCTGAACACCAGCCCCAGGTGCTGTGTAGGTATCACCTCGGGTACACAGTCTAATAACATGAACACAAGTTCACCCCCATTTTACAGATGACAACACAAGCATCCTGATGTAACCAGCCTAATTGCAACCCCAGCCAGCAACTTCATATAATGAATACATGTGAAGGAATTATAAGCTGGTTAAACAGTATTGCTGTATACACATGGTGAGCGATTTTCAGTGTCTGCCTGTGTCAGATGCAGTCATGTGGGCCCAACACTGTGGCAAGCAGGACAGGCACAGGGATCTGCAATCTAGTGGGATGATGTCACACACAAGAAAGCACGGGGATCAATTTCCGGGACTTGTAAGGGTCGGAGGAAAATAAAGAGGATAATAGGTGACGGAAAGGGATGAACATTTTAGATGAGTTTGTTCCCTGTGAGCAGGTGACAGAGGAGTGGAGGCCTGAGTGAAGGTAGGACAGGAGACCAAAGGAAGGACTGAGGGACAGTGCTCCTGGAAGTTGCTCATAAATCCATCTGCAGGATGGGCTTAAGCGTTAACAGAAAGTTTACAGAGCAAAGTCCTTGAGCAACTAGAAATACCGTACTAAAGTTCATTTTGTTCAGTCTTTGATTTGAATGGGAGACACTGGTGACCTACCATTCCTAAAATTCCGCAGAGGCAGTAGTACGTGCCAAGGGGCTCGGTGTACTTTGATGTCTCCCAGAACCATTCATGTCTGTTTTGAACCTATGTCTCCTGTAAGCCAATTTCCTCCTCCGTAGAGAATGCACATGCAGCAGTTTGCATGGTGCCTGCATACAGTAAGTGCTCGATAAATAATTCCTCCCTCTTATTTTTAATTTGGGGAATACAAACAAAGGGCCCCTATGGGAAAATTATCTTTCTCCTTTAACATGTGTCCATCTTAACAGGTTTATCTGTTAAGATTCTTTGGCCACTAACAATAGAAAACTATTTTGGAATGTTAAGCAGGAAACAGAGGAACAATGTATTAACAATGTAAGAAAGCACGTAGTCTAAACAAAAACGGTAGAATCAGATCTCAAGAAGAATAGGAACCAGGATCACAAAGAAGACACTGCACAAAAGGATCCAGGATAAGGCAGGGTACCTTGCACCCTATCAAGTTTCCAATGGCCAGAAAATAAAACTGTCTTAGCTTGGGTTCAATGCCTCTGGCCAAGGGGTGGCAGAATGTGTGACAGTTAATCTCAACTGTCAACTTGACTGGGTTAAGGGCCACCTAGGTAATTATTAAAGCACACTCCTAGGTGTGTCTGGATGCTGGCAGAACTTTGGGGATTGCATCTGGTCTCTATCCCCTTTCTCTCTGTTGGTTTTTCCCCAGATCTTTGCATCCTGGCTGCCATAGAGTGAGCAGCTTTCCTCTACCACACCTGAACACATGTTTCTTCTTTGGAGCCAGTGGGCCATGGACTGAGCCCTTTAAAACCATGACTTCTCCTTCAGTCACAGATGTTGGAGATTTTTTCTCAATAACAAGAAAGTCACCTTAGGCAGGAATCTTGACTGATAGTCACCCCAACCTTGAAATCAAAAGAAAAGTATGGCACCCCAAATACAAAGTATTATGATTCTGGGGAAGCAAAAGATCATAATGGGCATTAAAACGAGAAGATTTGATTCCTAAGTAAATGAATGCAAATTTCTGCCTAGGAGGAGAACTGTTTGCTTTGGATTATGACAGAATACAAAGATAGAGAATGGGACTATGTGGCATAAATTGATTTTCAGTGCTACACTATCATTAGGAAGAAATATGGGATTTGGTTTCTGGTCATTGGAATTTGAACCCTGAAATCCTCTGGCAGCCAAGTATGTGAGTCTGTGCAGGGAATCTCTCCATATCAGCCCTGGTCTCTTCATCTGAAAGTCTGCTCTGCCTCATGAAGCTGTTAATAGCATTCAGTCAATTCCTATCTGTACTATTTTGAAAGCCACACCTAATTTGGGTTAGCATCGATAATGCTAGTTATCTTTATAATACTCAACATTATTGATTTATATAGAGTCCACCAAATATGTATACATCAGGAAGAGAAACCTTGTGTAAATATTTTAATAATATATTAATTGAGGGACCATGAGATTAATATCAGTTATCTATAACCTTTACAGTTACAAGAGGTGTTCCAAGTGGTGGTCACTATCTTCCAGACGTTCATTAGTATGATGAGCTACTGAAGTGTGTTTACATTTTTTGGACTCTATATTCTATCATAGATAGAATCTTCATGTTTTCAGACTCGAATGTGGTCCTGAAGGTTATTGATGTATACAAATCTTTAATTTACTAAGGCACCATTGATAGCTTCACTTCAGTGTGGCTTTCTTATTCGCAGATCTTACAATCTGTATTTCCATGTACAAAGGACTGTAAGAGAAACGCAATCTCCAGAAGTAGGAAAGTCCTCCTGGAGTAAAGATGTCCTCGGGAAGTATGTGACTCAGTGACATCATCGCAGGAGAAAAGCAAGAGCTTAAACAAGTACTTCCAGTCTGGAGGATTCCCATCAGTTCACAATCACTCACAATTCATTCACTTTTAAAAGGTGGTGATGTATACTGTATTCAGAAACAGCAGCCTACCCCCCCACACACACACAAAAACAGAAAATGGCAGAAGGAAAAGCTATGTAAGAAAAAATAACCCTACTGATAGTGGGTAATAATAATAATCCCCCCAAACTTCATTGCCACTTCTTACCTAAATTTCAGCCTTCTCTCAGTGTTTTCTCAAAGGCTTTGCCAAAACAAATGAGCCTGTGCTAATTTGATATTAGACCCTGAGCTATCAGAAGCAGAGAGAGAGAGAGGTCAAGATGACATTGTCGGGACTTTGGGTTCCTTGCTGTGTCCCATGTGGTTTCAACATTGCACTTCTCTGGGGTCAGCCAAGAAGTGAGCAGGCTCTCCAAAGCCAGGGAGTCCTCACGGAACAAAGAACTGGGCTCTGTGCAGTTGTAGCCCTTCCTTCCTTCATCTCTCTTTGTCTGCATTTCCTGTTCATGTGCCAGTGGTCCAAGTGAATAATGATATATTTTTGTTGTCGTATAAGAGAAGCCCTTGAAAGCCATTCTGAGACTGGGGTCCAGAAATCTAATCTTTGTTTGATTCTGTGTTTAGTGGGGATTCAAATCCCAACTTAATTTAATCTTCTGACTTATCCTGCAGGTGCTGCCTGATTATATTCCATGGCCACCAGTAATAGGATTGCAGGGACAGAATCTTGCTATTAGCACTTGGAGAAACAAAAGCAGAACACAACTATCCTTGGCATTAGTCAATGAAACCTGCTGTAGACGAATGACTGCTTTCCCAGGCATTTTCCCCACTGCCTCATTTTAATAAGCTATGGCGAGGATACACATAAAAGAGTCGCAGATTCCATTGATTTTCAGAAAGTCTTGAATTTCAACTAAAATGCAGAGCTTGAAATTCTATGGCCATAGATATATTAAGACAATCACCCCTGTAACAGATTAGTGCTGGTGCAGACTCCCTGGCAAATTTGATGATCTGTGCATACCATCATTCTCCTTAAGGATTTCATAATAATTGCTCATTTTAATCAATGCAGAGATTACATATAACCTGGTGAAATACAATGACTTCCATCCATTTAATTAGGCTGCCTGGGTTGTAACCCTGACTTCACACCCTGCCAGCTAGTTATCTTCTGTGAAGTAATACCTTGGCTCAGTTTTATCATCCATAAAATGGGGATAACAAAACTATCTGTCTCATAGGACTTTACAAAGGGAGGGTGAAATAAAACAATGCATGGAAAGCCTTTAGGAAATTGTACACAAAACATTATCTAAGGTACTGTGAAAAAAAGAAAACACACACAAAAAAAAAGGAAAAAAAGAAAAATTATTCTCCCTGCCAAAGAGGTACTATCACCTTATTGTGTGTTCTTCCTCTGTTGGGAATCTCTAGCTTCATGTACTATGGGGAAAATGGAGCATATTCTATGTGGTAAAAAAGACTGCTAAATCCAGTTGAGAAGGAAACATGGGAAAACATTCTTAAACTCAGCAGTGATCATTAAAACAAAGACATGTCAGATTTTCGCCTAACATATGGGCAGGAATGAAAACTATTTTAATACTCAGTGCCACTGAGGGATGGTAAGATTGTGTATATAAACACTATGGGTCTCACAGCAAGCAGCTGTGACATATTTGGGCTGACTGTAGGAAGAAGGTAATTTATTATAATATTATTGGGTCAATCACAGCCCTTGCGGGGAAGGTGGAGAATTAGGGCCCGGGCTAGCAGCCACACACACGGCCTCAGGTGTCACCAGAATTGGCCCAGCTCTAGGGCTGCCACATGGCCTGGCTGTTCTGCGTGATGTGGGTCTTAGGTGCTGTTCACGCTCCCTTCTCATGCTCCTCCAGGGAGCTGATCTGAGCGAACCCATGGCTGCTGGGAAAATGCCCCTGTGGGCACCTGTTTCCCATTCTGGCTCCCACTCAAATTCTGGGTAGGCCTAGGCATCTCACTGGAAGAACTTGGGTGACGTCTTAACTCCAAGGCTACACACAGAAGGAGCCAGCAGTTTCAGCAGCAATCGGAGGAAATGCCCTCTATCTCCAAAACAAAAAGGATTCCTCAAACATAGAAAGAGGTTTATAGGACTGAGGAAAAAAAAAAGACTAAACATAATATGCACTTCTGCAGAATGACATTTTATGTGACTTGCGAGAGTATAAATGGTTTATTCTTTATCTGAAAGCAATTTCACAATATGGTGTAAGAGGCTTAAAATTATTCCTATCCTTTGATGATACAAAAATAAATAACAAATCTCACTTCTGATAATTTATCCAAAAAGAGTCATCAGAGAAGCACATATTCATATACAGAGATATTAACCGAAACTTTACATATTGATCAAAATGCAACTTTTTAAGGATTAAAGAATGATTTTAAAATGTTAAATCTATTATTTTAAGCATTACTCGAACTATATTGATGGGGAAAAAAAGAGCTATGAAAAATAGCATTTATAATGTAAGCATGAATTGATGCTATTCTAAGAGGTTTGTCTGAATTCACTAAATTATCACAATTCTAAGAACCGCACAAAGTTGACTGGCATTTGCCAAGGGAATTTAAGTAAATTGCCCAAAGAGCAGAGGGAGAAGGGAAGGCAGAGGGGCATTAGGAGTCGCTGCTCCACAGCCTAGATTTTGTTGTTGTTTGTTGCTTTTGTAAAAATTTTATTTTCATGCTGGGTCTTCCTAAGTTGCCAACCCTATGCTTGATCTTGCGATCTCTCTGCCTCAGCCTCCTGAATAGCTGGGATTCCTAGACTGTTTCTAAGGTAGGTGGAGCCACTCTCTTAGAATCTCTGCAAAGCATGGAGAGTAGTGTTGGCACCAGTTGTGACAATCCACCTACATTTTTATCTCCCTTGCCTCTACTTTTCATGTGCTAAAGATATAATGCGTATTTGCATCCTTGGCCTTCCAAGAAATATGTGGATGTTTGCTTTTTTATTTTTTTTAAAGAGGATAAAACCAAGGAAAATAAAACAGAATAAAGCCAATTAAAATAAACCAGTATAAGTGATACGGGACTTCAGAACCTTACGATACAAACAATAGTTACCATAGCGCCTTTTGTTGTCTTCAGAATAGCTGCAGACACCTTTGGACATAATAAAAATCAAACAGAAAAGAATAAAGTAGAAACAATAAAAACAGAACAATCAATGCAATAAAGGACCTCCAAACAAGCCAATAGTAAATCCAAAATGGCTACCATAATATGCACTGCTATCTTTGAAATAGCTGCTCCTGCCATCAGATTTAACATAATCAAACAAAAGAAAAAACAATAAAACTCAACCCAACAAAACAATGAAAATGATATGGTTTCCAGGTCTAGATCACCTTGCAGTGAGGCCTGGTTCTCTCCCTCCAGAGTCTGCAAATGGCGCTGACTCATGGAGAGAGGCTTGAGTGTGGCTGTCCCCACTCTGTTAGTGGCCCATGCATAGCACTGGTTTCCAGACTGGGATCACCTCCTGGTGAAGCCTGGTTCTTTCCCTCCACAGTTTATGAATGGCCGATGGTTTTTTTTGTTTGTTTGTTTTGTTTTGTTTTTTTGTACTGGGGATCAAACTCACGACCTCACACTCACCAGGTAGGTGCTCATGCCACTGAGCTAAATCCCCAGCCCAGATGTTTGTTTTTTAAAATGTAAACTTTTTATTTAGGAAAAAATGGCAAAGGCCATAGAGAATCCCCACATGCCTGACACAGTTTCCCTAGTTATTGAACTCTTTCATTAGTGTACTGCATTTTCACACATAATAAAGTGATAGTAATCCACTTTTATTACACTATTACTAACTGAAGTTCTTACTAGGTTCAGTTTCTGCCTCAGGTCTTTTTTGTTCTAGGTCCTACTTGGGATAGCTCATTACACTGAGTCATCTTGTCTCTTTTGTTGTCATCACATGTCCTGGACTCAGACCGGCCTTGTTTTTGGTGACCTTGAGGGTTGTGAGGAATACTGGTCAGCTGTTCTACACTGTCCTCCACTTGGAAATGGACTGGTGGTTTCTCAGGATTATCACGGGGGTGGTTTTAGGTTAGAGGAGGAAAATCAAAGGGGTAAAAGTGGCATTTTCATCCCATCACATCCAAGGGTCCACAAGGTCCCTCATGTCACCGTGTTTAATTGTTCTTGACATTTCCCTTGGCTACCTCATTGAGGCAGTGTCTGTTAGATTTCTCTACTGTAGTTACTCCTGTCCTCAGTTTCTTTCCTGTGCTCTTTGGAAGTTTCCACGGACACCCCCTTACCTAGGGAATGGGTGTTGCATGCCGTCTCCTTGAGGAAGTTGTATATAAATACATTAAAGGGCTTTATTATTTGCTTCTGAATACCCATAAAGATAATCAATAAAACTATGACTGTCCAGTGTTAACCCCAAGACACCTGAAGACACTTAAGGATCAGCACTTATAAACATTTCTTGAGCGCTGTGTACCACAATGAGACAGCTTTTTTTAGGAGGCAATATGTGATTGGTCATCAACATTTTTGTTTCTTATCCTTTGACCAAGATCAAGGTTTTATTATGAGGGAATCAATTTTCCCAATGACTGAGTTCCATGACACTTCATTAAAAACCCTCCCTGACAGACAGGTCTCCATTACACACGCTTTCATTGATTGGATGTGAGATCTAAGCTTCACCTGTAGTCTGCTGCTCAGTTCTCTAGGTCAGCTGCCTTTGTCACCTCTTACTGTGTCCGTTTCTCGTATCTCCCATTCTCCTCAAGTGATCCTAAATCACTTGTAACTGTGAAGAACTGAATGCAGGAACTCACTCATTGTCCCATCTTCCTTGCTGACTTGCAGGTTTCTGTTTCTACCTGGTCTCTTTAATTCTGCTTTATATACTCCCAAGTCCCATCCTCATTTTCCTTCTGGTGCTCTAGAGACTAACTTCATTAATGCTCGTTTCTCTCCTTGTTATTTTTGTCTTCCTCCCTTCTTAGCCTACAAATGCATTCATATCCCTGTTCCACCTTCGTCATTGCTATCAGTAGCTAACATCTTTGCATGATTCAGTGTATGCCATGCATTGTGCTGTGTACTTTGTTAGTGTTTCATTTATTCCTGACATCAACCCTCTGTTATAGATATTGTTGTTAGATCCATTTTTCAGAACAGGACACAAATTCAGGGAGATAAAAGAACTTCCTTAAGGTCATATTGCTGGAAAATCCAGGATGGACATGACAGCCAGGTGTTGCAGAAGATCCACTGACCTGAAGGATTGTCCTCTCTGCTTCTTGTTCTTTTGTTCTGAGCAAATATGAAATACGCTTATTTCATCTAACTCTCCCCTCGCCGTGCCACAGACATACTAACTCATGTTTCTCCTTCACACAGTCAGTGTCCAACTAAAATTAAAACTAACAGTATTAAATCTTCAATCCCCTGCAGAAGGGTGGCAGCCGAGCCAGAAAGGGAGCAAACAAAGCTTACAAACAAAACTGGATTATCCAAGTCCCCAAACAGTGCGTTTTAAGCCAAGCTAGCTGGGAGAAAATAGAACGCTTAATACGCACACACTGGCGAATATCTCAACAATGACATCCTCGCAGGCAGTAGTGTGAAAGGTCAGGAGAGGAAAGCCAGGCATCTCCAGACCCCATAGTCCTGCAAAATTAGGAAAAGAAGGCTCAATTCTGGCCTCCAGTTCTTTTGATTTCTTTTCCCTCTCTCTCTTCCTCTTTTTTTTAAGGGACAAAAGAGGCTGTCTAACTGGCAAGGTAAATAGTTCATGGGTTATTTATTTTATCTCTATTCCTAGTTAAATTGAGTTCAAAATAATTAGATAACCCTGGAAAAGCTGTGACTGGTACTGCTAATTCCACCTAATGATTTTCCGGCATAGTTGCCCAGTGAAAGGGGTTATCTGTTAAAACAAGCTTTAAACTATTAATAGAGTGAAATTACAGCTTCAGCCGCTAACCCCAGGTAAAGCGATTCTGGTGCGGAATCAAGGCTCAAGGTTGGGGGCCGGGTTACTGTCTTCCCCCGAATGACCTTTCTTTCCCACTCACACTTGACTATTCCATAGCAGACGTAACAGTTAACTTGCTCCTGACACCTTACACCATTCGTGGCCTTAATTGAGGGACCTAAACAAACAAATTAATCACTCTGGCCCATAAAAATGACAGAATTCATATGGTAGCATTCTTCATTCTCTCCAATTTGTTTTCCTGAAATCCCCGCAGCGATTTATTTGCTGAATATGCGAGTTTTTCCCCCCTTATGAAAATTACAAATTGTTGTCAAGGTTAACGAGTTAATATTCTCATTCAATATTTATTTTATGGGGAGATGGAGGAAGCATGACTGTTCCTGTACTTCTCGCCACTGCAAAGTCTGGTTTCTTAATCAAAATGACAAGGACACTGTCCTTTGGATGATACTCTGAATCATCGAGACTAAAAAATGAGCTTTATTAATCAACAGGCCCTGATTAATTACTATAAAGTGTGGCTTCTACATTTCTGTACATTTTAATAATTCCTGCAGAAGGCTAACAATGTCCCTAGAGACGCAGAGTCTTTGTGGTTTGAATTTTTTTAAGCAATGTCACAATAAATAGTCAAGAGTCGCAGGGTTCTTTCTCTAATCCACTTCACTTCAAACCAGCAAGCCAGGAACAACCTTCCTTTTCTCGGTTCCCATCTATAATTCATCATTTGCATACAGAGTAAGGAGTCAGAAATCAGCGGTTTCATCAGTTTTCAAAATACCAAGGGACAATGAGGGTGATTTATCGCAGGTCACATGATCTAGTTCATGCAATCAGAATATTTCTGCACAAAACAGCCTGACATGATTTTTTGATGAGAGTGACCATGCAATAGACCAACAGGAGGAAGGTCACGGGCCTGGGACTGTCCTGTGTGTGTCACCACCAGGCGCTTTCCTGACAGATGCACCCGTCTCTGGCCCTCGTCAGCAAGGGGATGTGACCTGTTCTAGGGAGCTGGCAGACACAGGCACAGTTTTTAAGAAGTTTCTGAGAAACTTTCTTAAGCTAATCTGCCTGGGGTGATGGAAACACGCTCCATTTTAACCAGAGTTGTGGTGACACTGGGATTATACATCGGTGTCAATACTCTCATCAATACTTCTATTGATATATAGCCCTTAAGAACATATATATGCCTGCATATCTCAGATTATAAGAGACATAATGAGAATTAAAATAGCAAAACATATATGTAGATAATTCACTGATGTAAAAATAAAATACATGTATATATAAATGTATTTATATATACATAAATGCTTCTATTGATAGGTAGCCCTAGGAATATTTATGCCTGCATATCCCAGAATATTGTAGGTTTAAGTTCTAGGTCCCTGCAAAAAACCAAACATAATAAAGTGAGTCAGAGGAATGTTTTGGTTTCTTAGCGTATACAGGTCACGTTCATTCTAGACTATTAAGAGGGCAATACCACTATATCAAAATATTAAATAATACTTTATTGCTAAAAAGTGTGAAGTTCTTCTGAGCTGTTCAAAACTCATATGGACAGACCTGCTTGACACAGGGTACCATGAACTGTCAGTGTACAAAAGTGTAATTTCCATAAATCACAACAAAGAAACAAGCGGAGGTGTAGCAGTGTTTGTATGTATATAAATGCATCGTCTACCCTCCATATCCACCACTAGAATCTGCTGATGCAATCAAAGGCAGATTGAAAGTATTTGTGAAAGTACTTGCAGATAGTCTAAAAACAAAACAAAACAAAACAAAACACCCCCTGAATTTGCCGCACTGAATACGGCTCTGAACCGGCATGAATGAAGCGATGCATTGGGATCACGTTATTATCAGCAATGTGCAGATGACTTACAGGCTGTGAGAGGATGTGCTTAGGCGACAGGCAAATACTACATCATTTTATACAAAGGGCTGGAGCATGGGAGGTTTTGGTACCCTTGAAGCATTCCCAGGACCAATTCCCCACGAATACTGAAGATTAAATGTTTATGTAGGATGCCTAGGAGCAAGCAGCTCTTACCTGCTATCAGAACAGCTCAACAGTGCATGGATGTAAATTTCCTGAAAGTATGGAGAGTAGATTCTTTGTCTGAGGATCTTGAGGAATAAATGATCTTAACCCTGCGGATTTTTCAAGGTGGCATAGGAGTGGTAGATTCTCATGGCCTCTGACTTCCAATATACCAGGAGAGGGATTCTCTACCCTCTACAATAAATGCCTTTGGGACAGGTTCAGAGTGGGACCTACAGGCTACCCAAACACCTTACTAGAGTAGTTAGCAACCATAGCATGTCTGAGCGTGGGCATGTCACCCTCCACTGTGAAGGGGGTTGGAGCTAAGATTCCACATCTTAAGGTGCTGAAGTTTGCAATGATCTCAAATACAGTAATAAAAATGAAGTATATCACCATCTTATATCTGGGCCAGTGAATTCACGGCAAGCTGAAGATCATATCAGTGTGGTGGGATTACAGAAATCTCTGCTTTTTATGCCTGAGCATATGTGGAAGGAAAAGAGTATCTGTAAGGTCTAGGTAGATGGTATCCAAGAAACCCTTATGACTCTTCTCTCAAACAAGAAAGATTTGGAAGCAGTATTTCCTTTTCCATGGAGGGTAGGTGTAGTAACAAGACACAGAAGAATAAAACCTATCCTGTGGTCAGAAAAGTGAGGCTATGTCTGTTGCTCCTCCTAGGGCCAGATGTCAGCAAGGACAAGTCGGTGGCTGTAGCATAAATGTGGTACCGAGTACCAGATCTCAAATCCCATCTCTGATTCTATGCAACCTCTGAATTTAAGAACAACTCCAAGAAAGCAAGGAGAAACTTGAATTGAAATATTTTATTCTTACCATTTGACATACTAAAGACTTGCATCAGTCATGAATTAGGTACAGCGGCATCTAAGAGAAAATCTGAATGACGGTGACCCAATGAAATGGAGAAGTAGGCATCTAGGGATGGTATGGCATCTCCACACAGCTCCAGGAACTCAGACTCCTTTCTTTCTGTCCCTCCATCCTTACTTAGCCTGAGACTTCAGAGTCCACAGGCTCAGTGGGAGTGCACTGTGACTGTTAGAATGCCAACCCTTGCATCAGCACTCCAGCAAACTAAAGGACACGAAGCAGGAGAAAAGCAAAGGACAGTTAAAAGTCCTACTTTTAACTTCCATTTAGCAACTTTCATCTCGCTGACCACAGTGGTTCAGTGTTAGCTTCAAGTATGGCTGTGATGGTCGTCTGAGCCATGGTCACCCTGAATAAAGGTGAGTGTCTAGCACGAAAGAAGACAGGGAAGAATAGATTTCAGGAGGAAGGAAACCGGCAGTCTTCACCACAAAGCTCACTATAGAAATTAACTTAGGGAACATCAGAGACCTTCCTTTTCCTCTGATAAACTTGACTGTGTCATAGGAGAGCTGCACCGGTGTCCTCTTTGACAATGTCCCTCCATGAATAAGAGCGTGAAGGGACAGACACACACAGAGCACCTGAACTTCGGTGCTTTTCTTCTTCAGGGTGGAGCCTGAGCGAACAGCTACAACTCACACTTCGGAGCTACAGCAGTATGAGTTCCTGTCAAGCTTTATTTCTCAAGAAAATTCTCTGGAAATCCTATGGGTGGCTCCATCCAAATTGTGACAGAACAAAAAAATAATCAATCAAGGACATTTACCCTTTTTATTGCTAAGAAAGCAAAAAGAGGGTGAAATCTGATCTTGCCCCATGAAATTTCTGGGAGGCAGCCCCTCTGGTCTTCTCCAGCGTTGTGTTTCTAGTATAGTACAGCAGAATCCTCATAAAACATACATCAGATTTCTGCACTGGTCCAAGCATCGTGAAGCTCACATTAGTGCTTTTCCCTGCACGTACTGATCGTGTTACCGCTTTTGCTCTTAAAGTTCAGTAGTAACATCTTGGGGTTCTGGAATCCTGGACTTCTTCACTGTGCTTGCATTTTACCCCATAGAAATACAAGTTCTAATCACAGATAACAAGGAAATGAGATTGTGATGCTAGCTTTCTCCAGAGATAACAGCAGTCCAGGTCATAAAACTACCATATGGCAGATTTGGCAGTCTTTACTGAGCGCCATGGATTAATTATCACATGGACAGACTCTGGTCCCCATTTGCAAGTGCCTTGGGGTCCCTGAGGCAGGAATTGGCAACTTAGTGAAGGCGAGAGGCTGTATTATGTTTGGCAGGAACACGAGGTGACCTTACTGAGGCCAGTTCTGTCATCTCTTAACATTTTGCTCATGATTAAGTTTATCATTTCAAATAAGCACAAAATGTCAGGTCTCTGGGTCTACTTAACATGGAGAGCCAAAATAGAGCATTCTTTGATTTAAAAGGGTCCAGGCCAAGAGAATGATCTGATTAGTTCCCCCATCTGACTTTTATTAGAGGCATCAGATAATATAGTAAGGGAAAAATCCTTGTTCCAATTGGCTGGTTCCACAAACCGAAGCTACAGGGTATCTGCCAGGATTTTCTTGACATCTCCAGGGTACTAACTCAAAGCAGTGTTCACTGGGTTAATCATTCTGGAGTTGCACCTTTAAGCCTGGCTCCTACTAGCCCTGAATCTGTTCCATTCTCATTTATCCTTGCTTTCCATTGATAGACCAAGCCTACCCCTCCTTTTTCTTATATCTCAGCTCTCATTGTTAAGGACTGGTCAGAGGGTTTATGGAGGCCTTCCTTCTGGGGCCTGAGTCACTAGTCCAGTCTCCCAGCAGATGCCTTGCCAGTCACGGATACTGGCCACCATCTGCCAGAAAGGTCTGTTTCCAGGGCATTTCTTCACTCAGCTGGAGACCCCCAAGTAGAAGGGGTGAGGAAGAAATGCTTTTGCACCAAAGATGCTGCTGTGGGTGAAATATAGAGAGTAGGGATTTGGATTGAAGATGCTGGATAGTTTAACAGTCCTAACTTTAGCTCTTTCTCTGGTTGGTTTATGATCAGGCCAGTCATAATCATAAATAACAGTCAATATTATGTAACTACAGACGTTAGGCATCTATAGTTTTTTACTTAAAGCAGAAGTCAAAGTTTCAGCCTGTTCTGAACTCATTCGTTCATTTAGACAATAAACACCAAAGTATTTATTCCATTTCTTGTCCTGTCATTAGTTCAGGTACACTTTTATCTCTTTCTCCATCCTCCAAGTTTGGATCTCTTCTTAGAGCTATGATGCTCTTCTTCCCTCTGAGTTTTCTGCTGTTTCCTAATTAAATATTCTCCTTTCTCACTCTTTTCAACTCTCACTTGCCTACTTAACATTTACTTATTCTTCATGTCCTTATGCAATGAACCAAAAAGTCCCAGAATATGCTTTCAAACAAAAAGAAGAAACAAATGCCAAAGAGCAATGACCACGGTTACAATTAATGAATCAGTTCTGTGACACCCTGCTACATACCCACCTTCTTTGCCAACGCAAGTTCCACCAAAGCCACAACTCTGCTTTGATCAGTGTAATACACACTGCATATCCAATGTCGTACACAAACTGGTGCTCAATAAATATTTGTTTATTGATCAATTGAGCACTTACAAGCGTCGCTCAGAGGGGCTGCTCCCAAGATGATGAAATAAAAGCTCCCAGGGGAGTTCACAGGTCAGGTGATCAGGTAAATAAAGGCTAATGATTGCTATGTGATGAGTGCTCTGGTGCGCTATATATCATGCAGAGGGTAAAAATCAAATGTTAAATACAAGTTTCAATGCCTTTTGCTGCATGTCTGTGACTTTCATGAATACCTTCCAGGGAAAGATAGATATAGACTGAGACAAAAAACAACAACAAAACAAAACAAAAACCCTCCAATTTGCAATTATTGAATTTATACAATAAATAATACCCTGAAAGCCAAAGTGCTTTTGATTTTCAAAAGTTGAGCATAGCTGAGTGGGGAAATTTTATCAGATTTACAAATATCAATATCAGAGCTTAAGAATGTTTAAATATTACAGTTTATGAACACACAAAAACAGATACGTGACCATGTAGTAGCCTTAGTCTCATCTGTGGAGGAATTTTTTTAATAAATGACAATAGTTGGGAGAATTTTGGATAAGACTAAATTCTTTGGTGGATTTCCAAGAAGAAACTCTTCCCTTTGTTCCCTCATGGGGGGCAGCTTTTGTTGGAAGAAATCTTATGTGACAAATGTCCAGGTAGAATTGGGAAGATTCTGGGTCAGGAGGACCGACTGGTCACTCACTCCTGCCTAAACTCTTCGCCACTCAGCACAGCACTGCAGCAAAATATCAGAAAAACAGCCTCTTGGCAGTCCATCGCCAAGCACAGCAGGCCATCTCCAGGGAAGACCTAAGGTGTGGTGTCACGGAGTCCTTGTTGTGCCAGTGTGAGGAAACCAACTGAGAGTTCCCAAGTTCTCAAAGAGCAGCAGAAATATGAAAGGTACCGGAAATGGACACAAAAGGCAAAGATGCTCGACATGACGAGACCCCAAAACATGATCTTCAAACATAAGGAAAGAGAACTTAGCTGCCATGGAGGCCAGTGAGGCCCAGGGTAGCATGGGCCCTAGCAGATTCCTAATGCCCAAATGATTTTCTCATCATACTCCAAGTCACCAAAACTAGAGAACCAAGGGGAAGACAGATGGCAAATCCTGACTATTATGGAGTTTTAATCTGGAAGTGATTGAAATGATGAGATTAAAAATGCCCTGTCATTAGTAGAAATAAGGGCCATCTAGTAATAATTTTATTTTATTTTTAGAAAAATAAATCTACACTTCTGCAACCTACAGCCTGTATCTGTGAACACTGGAATCCGCTAATAGTATAAATTTGCTGTGAGAACTACAGAAAGGAATAACTAGATCTCTGCATGGATAATTGGGTCATGAAACATAAAAGTGAGCCACTCTGAGAGACCAAGGCAAGAAGACCACAAGTTCAAGCCTATGTTAAGCAATTTTTTTGAATTAGTGAGACTTTGTCTCCAAAAATCATTGTTCAAAGGGCTGGAGATGTAGCTAAGTATAAAAGCACTGAGCTCAAACCATAGTATTGTAGGGATACAACAAAAAAGATGAGCTAAAACAATTAGCAGGAAATGAATCCCAGTATCCTGGAAAAAAAGAATGAAAGAGGAGAGACTACTCAGCAACAAACAAGGGAATCGGAGTTGTTGGAACAAAAGAACAAAGCGGGAAATTGGGGTAAATCTAAATTGAGGAAGACAGATGCAATCCTGTAAACGGAAAAATGGAAGATTTCAAGATGGAAAACAAACGGTGAGTTTTGCATTTAACACTCAAAGCAAATGGTAGATGGTTTGAATCCTACTGGGGCATCACGATAACCTAGGACACTTTTGGATACTGCTAAATAGTCACAGCCCCACTCAAGAAATTCCAATTCAGTTTACCTGAGGTAAGACCTCGGGATTGGCATCATTAGTGGTGGTTGATGATGCAGCTGTGGCTGAGAACTAATGGACCAGAGGCAAAGGCAGCTGGCGAGGAAAGTACTGCATGAGGGAAGAAGCCTTAGGGGTGTGTTGGGGAGAGAGCACAGGCAGCTCCTGATGACCGGATGTCAATGTTGAAGAAGAGACAGAGGTTAAAGATGACCAGCTTCCGAGAGGGTCCTCATCCATTTCCGGTTTGGCATCCTTGGTGTTCTTTTCTTCTTCAGATGGAAAACCGAACGTGGTTTTATAAAACCCCTGTGGTTCGACTCTTACCAGTCAGCACAGGTCCTAATCTAGGAGCTGCTTTTGCACCCACAATGTGAAATTTCTCTCACTCCTTCCATCACATTGGCCCCATGCCTGGATCCTTGATGATTCAGATTATCCAGAATGATGACCACTTATACCAGAAAGGTTACAGTTCCATAAACCTCAATTCTCCTCTAGATGCAAATGTACCTCCCCTCACTCCTCCAGAAGGGCATCCTAACCCTTCCTTGCTAACAGCTTGACTTTATTTTATGATTCATTTGTTTACACTTTATATTGTCTGCCTTGCTCAAGAAGTAAACTCCATGAAGATAGGAACCCTGTCAGATTCACCCCACTCCAAGCTTATTACCATGACTAGGACATAATAAGTACTCAATAAATATTTGTCATGTGAATGAATAAAGTCAACTTGGCTTTGTGACGTCATTCCGAAGGTGTTTCCTCAGTGCTGAATACTCTGGAAGCTAACTCATTTATTCATATATCTATTTAATCCCTGTTTGTTGTCCTCCCTCCCATCTTTTCTTCTTTCAGTCTTTCACAAGGAACCGGCAACTGGGAGAACTCCCTGGTGTGCTGCTTCATCAGATCACCATGTGGGCAGTTTTTGCCCTCGAGGTCTCCACCACCCCGCTGAGAATGCAGGGAGAGCCACGCATAGCTCAGTGACTGGAAGAGGGGTGTCTAGAAACGAGAGGGAACCTGGAGTAGCTTCTCAGGGATGGCTTGGCTTTTTCTCTCGAAGTTTAAATGTACCTGGCCTTGGCACACAGGTCTACTTCTAGAAATCAGAAGCAGAAATGTTTGCTTATGGCTCCTAATCGATGTGTTTTTGCAACAGGGCTTAAAATAGGAAGAAAAGTAGTCTAAATTCTAATTTTAGGAGGCAGATCTAACAAAGGATGGAATACTATACATATGCTAAAAGTAATAGAATTCATTGCTATAAGCTGATATTGAAAAATCTCCAAAGCAAGATTACATATCAGCTTCATTCCCTTTATCACCAAGCCCTGGGCAATTTGCTTAACTTCTGACTCTGTGTGTCCTCATGTATAAAAGAGGAATAAGAATACACCTAGGTCACAGTGTTGTCACAAAGGTTAAAGGAGATAATACATATAAAAGACTGAAAACAATGTGTGACATATATAATAAGCATAATATTTGATTATTAATGCTACCTGTATTAAGTTTAAATTCTAAACATCCCTTTTTCTTGGTACTGGGAATCAAACTCACAACCTTGCACTTTCCAGACAGGCACTATCCCTTTGAGCTATATCCCCAGCTAAAAAACATCTTTTAGCACAGTATGTTCTAGTGTCATTTTATTTCTGTTAAAATGGAAACAAACTGACATGAAACTTATATTAAGGCAACTTTCTGAAAATTGACACAAGAAAAAATGGGCAGGAGATTTGTCACGCAGTTGTGTAGAAGCTAGACCTGGAGGAGACGTGGTCATTCTATCATTTCATTCACCATCTTTTCTGTGTTATTTTAAATTTAAAACAAAAAGCATGCCTGCCTGATGTGCAAAATAACAAAAACAACACAGTTAGTGACACTCCTCCAAACACATTTATTTACCGAATCACTCTGAGGTTGATTTACATAAGATGATTTCAACAAATAAAATAGGGAGTGAAAAAGATGTAATCTGATACTATGTGCTGGTCATTATGATGCCGAGTTGAGTTTGGAAAAATCCCAAATTCAAACAAGGCCGCCAGAGCTCCATTTCCCCTCCAGATCACAATCTGGAAGGTGCAAAGATTTCCCAGGGATTTTGGAAACCAACATTTTAAAAAGGATCTATCAACATTCAAAAGGAAAATAGTAACAATTGAATTAAATTTTTAACATGTTTAGAATTTTAATTTACTAACACGCACCAAATAGCTCATGTATTTAATTAAATCCAAACAATTGGACACTTATAGGTTTACAATACATAATCTGACATAATATATAACCATCGTATCATATTTATACAATAGAAATATTTATGGATTAAGTTTAATTAGTAAGACATTCGTTTGGCTTTAAAATATTGTTTAATGTAATTCGATAAATTGAATCAATGAAAAGTTCATAAAAACAGAACTACTATGTGTCACTATGACTTACTTGCTCTGTGACATAGGCAAGTTGTGTTGTTTCTTGGACCTCTTCTTCTTCATTTGTAAATTGAGTGCAATAATAGCTTCGGGTCTGGGCGGCAGGAGGGTTACATGAGATAATATGAGTGAAGTGATTCTTACAGTGTCCAGCATGCAGCAGGGCTCAATGGTGCATCGTGATAATAATCATTTTATCATCACGGTCTGAGACTGAGCACACTCAGGGTCATTTTCACCTGCTGAGACAATTCTCCAGACCGCCACGTGACGGAGGAGCGGATTCAAAGAAAACTTTTGGAAAACTCTGAGCTTCTTTCTCCAGCATGGTTCTTCATACTTACAAAAGGTCCCTATGAATAACTGGCCAGAAAGATGTCTGACCGTAAAAGAATATCCAGATTAAAAAATTACCTGCTTTGAGCATTTTCTTTCTCTTTCATTTTCACAATGTCCATTGTACATTGTGGATCATATTATGCTTTCAGGGTTTTTTTGTTTTACACTGGAGAGACAATATGATATCTACACATGCAAGTTCGGTTTATTTCACTTATGAGTATGGTTTCAAGTTGCATCCATTTATCTATAAAAACCTCAACTTTATCCTGCTTTATAGCTGAGTAATATACGCCATTATATATAAAAGCCACATTTTTTAAATCCATTCCATGGTTGATGGGCATTTGGGTTGTTTCCAAGATTTAACTACTACAAATTGGGCTGCTATAAGCATGGGTGCACGTATATCTCTGTGGCATGATGTTTTCAATTCTTCTGGGAAAATATCCAGAAGGGGAATAACTGGATGGAATAGGACCTCCAATCCTAGTTTTTTGAGGAATTTCCACACTGATTTCCACAGTGGTTGTACCAGTCTGCACTCCCACCAACAGTGGAAAAGGACTCCTTCTTCCTCACAGCCTCACCAGCACTTGTTATTGGTTGATTTCTTGATGGCAGCCATTCTTTCTAGAGATAAACAGCTACTTTAAGATAATCATATTCGATAAATTAACTACTGTTAATTTTCTACTTTTTTGGGAAATTCTGTATCATTTTTATCCTTTTTGTTTTGGTTTGTTTTTAAAATAAATCTTTTAAACAATGACCAACTTTGGTACAGGCATTTTGAAACTCAGGAAACTTAGCAAAAAATATTTTCTTAGGTAAAATCCACTTCTAACTCCTAACAACAGCAGTACCAGCAATAACAACAGCAACAGCAAACCAAAAAATCAAACCAAATGGTATACTTCCTTCCTCCTTGCACAACTGGAAACAATTGAGGTGATATTATCAAGGAGTCTTCATTTAATGCCAATTTACGAGAATCAGCAATGCAAAGTAGGAGATTAAGTCATGGTGGGATGTCGAATGGGGATATAATTAAGGCTGACGGGCACTGGGATTTTTAAAAACCAACATCAGGAGAACCACAGAAAACTGCAGTATAATGTAAAACATTCTGCACTGGCAGGGATAGGGGCTGTGTGACCCACAGGGTCCCGTTCCAACTCTAATTGCTGTTATTGTCTGGGATGTGACATCTTAATCAGAAACATAGCGGGTCTAATTGAGGCAGGTTGGGGAGGCTGCTACCTCTGCAGACACCTGAATCGTGAGCACAGTAAATGAGTAACGTGGAGAAATTAAGAGACGGCGACTCAGAGGGTGCCATCAATTAGGCTGTGCAACTGTCATGCAAGAGACGTCCGAAGGCTCCCACACTGGATGGATCTAAGACAAGAAGAGTGGAGCCGGGGACAGTGTCCTGTATGGAATCATCTTGTATTTGAAAGATAAGATGACCTGTCTGCTTTAAAAAAAAAAAAAAAGCTTGAATAATCACTTGCATGGGTAATGTGTTTTATAAAGAGTATAAAGACTAGTCACAGGCATGATTTCTGTGTCCTATGTCACCATCACAAAATATTTTCATATTTTCATATGAGGCATCTGAGAAAAATGTACTCCATGCCTCCCAGTTGAGCAATACCTACTCTGAAATTAATATTGGAAGAATAGTCTAAGAGAAATGGTCATCCAGGAGGAGGGAGCCTAATGTCCCCAAACAGAGATCAGAACATTCTATGTAAAGAAAATAGCATAACTGTTTTTATTCAGGCCTTTTGTCAGTATGTACCCCAGTGGAGGTTAGAAAGTCTCTTCTCTGAAAATCATTTTTAAGAGGTTATTTGCTTCATTTTGAGCTCACTTTCCCATATTTGACTGTAAGTAGAAAGCAGCAGAAAGCAGAGTGTTAGACCAAATGCCAGGCACCCTGCCCCTTCCCAGCTAACTACACCGTACTCGGACAGGTTACTAAATGTCTCCAGACTTAGATCACCTGCTATTTCCTCTGCTCAGAACACCATTTTCCTTCCCCTTTGTCTCTTTCCCCGAGAGATCCGAGCTTCTCTGTCATACTTCATTTACTATTTAATGGGACCCCTTTCCTGTCCTTCTGTATATTATTGTTAGTTCTAGTCACTCATCAACTCAGTCACAACTTGTGACTGGGAGATCACCACTATTCCTGCATCCAAGTGAACCAATAATTCAACTTGCTAGTTTATTCTGAGGTAAATGATCATTCTTGCTCGACAGTAGTAAAATCAGCCCAGGCTTCTCTTCCTCTTCAAAAGGGCTTCTATAGCTCCAGAATCCCCAGACTGGGAACCACCAGATGAGGCTGTGCCAGCTCCCATGAGCAAAGAAGGTGCAGAGGACACAATGGACCTGACGGCTTCGGTCTCTTCCAGCAGCTGGAGGTGACTATTTCAACACCTGCACCATGTGAGTGCCAGGCCCAGGGCTGAGAGCCCTCTACCCTTTAAAACCTGTACATCCCAGTGTTGGCCACAGCTCATCAGGTCTAAGATGTCAGTAAGATGAATCTTAATTTCTGAGTGATTCATATGCTTAAAAAAAAGTTTTCTGGAATCAGCAAAGTATTACATGTTGGCCGTTTTTCTAACATACAGATTTTTTTTTTAAATTTCTTTTAAAAACTAAATTTCCATGTAAAAGTATCATGAGGCCAAGAATAACCTATAGGCCTCCCTTTTTTAAATTTCTACTTAGTCAATATGTTCTCTACTGTCCCTGCTGGACTGAATGTTTGATAATCTTATTAATTTAACAATATTGAGATGGTAGTGTATAGAGAATTTTGAAATATAATATTCCCTAGAAAAATCAGTGTGTGAGACAGAAGGATGAGAAACTCGTAAGGGTAAACGTGACACAGTAAACATCTCTCTTTAAATAAATGTAGAGAGAACAAAATAAGATTAGGCTATAGTTTGATTTATTGACATTATTATCTAGCACATAAAATCAATTGAAGATTTGACTGTTACTGAATTGAGTTTAGTATTTTGGAATCGTGGTCTGTATTTTCAGGCCTAAGTATTTTCATAGAACTTCACAAACCTTCCAGCACTCAGTTCTTTCCTCCTCATGGAAGCAGGAGGGCGTGATCTCAATGAACTCTCCTCGCTGGGGCCTCCTGCAGAGCTGGCTGCGATCCTCTTCTGACAAGGGGCCCTCTCCACACTTCCTGTGTCTCGTGTGAATCTGGTCAGTTTCCCTTCCTTTCGCCCCCTCAGTAGGGTGGAGATAAAAGAGCTCCTCTGTCACCAGGCCTCAGTTGTGCCACCACTGCTGAGTGGCTTTGCTGTACCCTGCCCACAGCTTTGTAAACAGTCCTATTGTTAAACTGTCTTCAAAAACACATTCTCTGGGTGTCAGGTCCAGACATCATCAAGGACCCATCAAAAATTCAAAGCCAGATCCCAATGATTCAAAGAAAAATTACTTTTCATCAAACTACAAAGCTCCCAAGTATTTCCTTGGAAAAATTCTGAGCAGGTGATATTATAGCAGCCTGGTTTGAAAGGGCAAGAAAACATTTAAAAGATAAACAATCATTAATAAATTACTGATTTCTTAGTGGAGCTTTTTCTCATTCTCCTTTTCCTTTCTTTCTTTTAGAATTCTGTATTGTTGCTACCCTTTTTTCTGCTTTGCTTTTTTCTTCTCTTTAAATAAAATTTTAAAAATGTATAATTGCTATTGTAAAAAATGAGGAAACAGGAAGCGCTATAAAAGATATAGCTACATGTATGTTTAGGTGTGTGGGATTGATGACCATATTTCTAGGTTCTTGTTGGATTGTTGAACAGATCTGTTTGCACTCTCACTGCTTGAGTGTCCACCTTGTATGCTTTAATTTTGTAACTTGAACAACTATTTCTAAAAGAACAATATGTAATTTATCAACTGGTGATTTCTTACTGTTTATCTTCTTTCCTTGAAATTCTGTAATATTTCTACCTTTCTCCTGTTTTTTTTTCTCTTTAAATAAAAAAAGCCAAATATGACTGGGAAACATAAAAAAAATAAACAATCATTTCTTATGGCACAAAATCTTCTTCATTAATACCTGATACCATCTTTGGTAACCACATAGCACCTTTGAACTGTTCAGAACAAAAATGCCAAGCAAATCCAAGATATTAATACTATATCATATTTGCCTGGTGATAAAAGCCCCAAGGATGTAAAACTGCCATAGGATAAAACCATCGCAACAGATGAAAATCTTTAGGAAACATATTCTGTTACAAAGGAGCTTACTCTGCAGAAAAAGTATAGGTTTGTTGAATTCCAAAAAGTGTTAAGAGACTTTACTAATGCATAAAGGAACCTAAGATCATTTGTGCATCAAAAGTGGAATGTTCTGTTTCCTGTTGCATAGTCAAGGGCATCACTAATTGCACAAGTAGTCATTGGGAACCACATTGGCACACCTCAGTATATTGTTTTAGTTGATGTGATTGAACTATTTCTCATAATGCTAAGAATATTTGCCTTTTGTTACTTTATTGACTTTGTTTCTACTTACATATTAACTTGTTCTTTAGGAAAGTCTGAGTTTAATAAAATAATAAGAAGGAAAAGCCCTTTTAGTGAACACTTGCTATGTGCCAAGCCCATGCTAAGCTGCTAATGCATTTTCTCAACGTACATATCTTACCCGATATTTATAACAACATACTATTATAGGAGTATAATTTTATCCTTCCCAAGTTACAAGCAGAAAGTGAAGACCCAGTGTATTTATCTTGTACGAAGGTAGACAGCTAAGAGACAATGGAATTGAGACCAATCTGTTGCAAAGCCAACACTCTCCAGAACACTTTATTCAGAAGTACAAAATCAGGTTCTGACTGAGACCAGAAAGGCACACAGAATCAATGAATCCAGCTGGGGGCAATAAAGGGAAGGTTACAGCCTCAAACCGCAGATGTTCCACCGAAAGGAACAGTTACTGTTGGGCTCCAGAAGGTCAATCATTTCTGTGAAGAATGGAGACACAGTGGAGCCATGTTTCTGGTTTTTCAGAAGAAGAGGACATCCTGAATCTTTAACAGAATCTCAATTTTTAGATGTAGATTATAATAAGTCACCAACAGTGCTTCAGTTATTCAAGCTACACTTGTGGGCCACAGGGCTGTGGAATGTGCTGTTCCCTAAGTGTGCCGAAGAGGCTTGGCTGTCTCCATAACCCTTCAGAGGTTCCCCGTCTACTTTAGAGTCCAACACCATAGACCAAGTGCTCGAGTGAGTCAAAGCGATGGTGGCCAAGCTATTCTTATTTGCTCAGGACTTTCCTGACTTCAAAACAGTAAGTCCCATGCTCTGGGAAGCTCCAGTCCCAGCCAAAATGGAGCAGCTTAGTTACAGCAGAGAAGCGGCTTCTGGCTTCTGCAAAGTTGCAGAAGGTCAAATAACCCGACCTTTAAAACGCATCCTTCCAGAGGAATTTTGCTATCCTTGCAGGTGCTAATTTGCTAATTTGCTTTTGGTGTCTCCGCTTCAAAAATTAGACTGTCTCCAACGCCAAGGTGCGACTCTCCCTCGGTCAGCCCCTGAAAGCCAGTTTCCAGTGAATAGAGGGCACTGGAAAGCAAACGTTGGCCCTGAGATGGCTTCTGGTGGTTATTTGTCAGCGAATCCTAATTCGAATCCAAATGAGAGCTCGCCATTATTGGGGACTTGCGCAGCTCCAGGTAAACAGCTAATGAGAAGGCTGCCAGTTCCATTTTTATCAAGAGCCCTCCGAGACTTAACCGTGCCATTTCATAAAATATGCAGATGATAGTGCGGCGAGAAGAGCAAAGGCTTTGAAAATGATTCACACAACCTAAAAATGATGTTGAAAAGGGAGGAATTAAATATTCACAAAGTGAGAGAAATTAAGGCATATTAACCGTTAGAATGTGGAAATGAAATGACTAACATGCATAGAGTTGATGAGAACTGCGTGATTACAGATCTGTCAAAAGTTTCTAATTCTGACACTGCACGATGTGGAGGTGCTAGCTGGCTGGTAAGGGCAAAAAATGAGGTATGGGACAAGCCGCGGGATGCTGACAGATCAGAGCGGAAGGGAGGAAGACACCGCGGTGATTAACACTGGCCCGTTCGGTGCTGGGGGAACGTGGCGATCACACACTGCATGCTAATTAGGAGCACGGAGCCGCTGCAGCTGGACTGGGGCATCCTTGAGGCGGGATGTGGGCATTAGGTCCATAATGAGGGAGGCAAAACAAAGCCTAAAGGCCGGAGCAGCTAAATGTGGTGAGGTCATCCAATTCCCCGCATTTAGGGGATGGAAAGCCAAATTGTGGTCCATCCAAACCAGAATTAGCAGTAATTATTATATAATATGTAATGATGGGATTTAAATGGCTAACACATTTTCTCTGCTGAGATCATTTAGACATGATTCATACAAATGATTAAATTAATAGATCTTCCTCTTTTCAGACTGCCAGGCAGCTTGAACCAGATTTTTCAACAGACACTGATCCTAGTGAAATCACATGAATAGATTCACGGAAATTGCAAGGAATTGGTTCAATGTATAAGAGCATGCTAAGGTTTGGAGAAATCCATAAATTCAACGTGAGGATGAAGACCTACTTTGTGGACTTTGACTGTGTCTGTGTGTGTGTGTGTGTGCGTGTTTATTAAATCTATGTATTCCTAACAGAAGCTTTAAAAGATAAGAATATGAAATCAATCTCTTCAAAATAAAGAGACGTAACAGTGAAACCTAAACAAATATTCAGAGAGTAACTTACTGTTTTTCACATCAAAAAGGCAGCTGACTTTTAAAGAAAACAATTGGTATATGTAAAAATGCCCTTTAAATAATAATAGGGAGATGAGTCTGAGAAATTTAGAATTTCGTGCCAGTGGAAAACAATTCAAGAGCTGATAATGTTTGTCCATGGAGTAGTCATGACCTCACTGACACATCAACAGTTTCCAACATTAAAAGCAAGTATGCAAATGGCACATAAAGAAAGATCAAAGCCATTGCGGATAAAGCATTTCTCTACTAACATTTCTGCTGAAACCACATCATTGTTGCTGGATTAGAGGATGCTTATTTTTTTTTCCTCCCACAGAAGCATAAAGCAGTTCTTGGGGACACAAGGAACGGCTGGAGATCCACTGTGTGTTCTGAGCGGAGGCTTCTCTAGTCCCATCAGCCTCCCAGCATATGAGCAAATTAACAGGCACTTGGGGACAAGGCCCACAGTATGAGGCGCAGGCATGTAATAATTAACATAGCCTTGGTACCTTTGTGGCATCTTGGGATAAAAATATTAAACATTCACAGCTGTGATCATCTGAAAACCTCCTATTTTATGGCTTTGACACATCCATGAATAATGCCATTTACTGTAATGTACAGCATATCAGAAAGAATATTTTTACAGTATGGCTGCTTCTCCAGAATTCGTTGTAAAACTGATGGAGAAGCTAGTTTCTGGGGGCATGGAAGAAAAAGCACAGGGCACAATCCTACTTCTATAATTGCTTTTCTAAGCCCCTACTACATGCTGGAATTTTCAGGTACTGTTTATTTAAACCTTCCAGTAATACTGGGAGCGCTGTTCTGCTATCATCTCTGTTTAGGTGATAAAGAAATGGAGGACCAAGAGATTAAAGTCAAGCTGCCAAAGAAATACAGGCAGCATGTGAACTTCAGTCTGCTGGGCTCCAGAGTCCAGGCTCTTTCCAGAGAGCAGAATTCAAAGGGAACTCTAAATATTACTGTGACATTGGTTTGCACAGCGGCCTTGCCCTTGTTAGTCTCCAGGGTATCACCTTGGCAATTAATTCATTGAGACAATTCATTCAGACTTTTTCCTCCTCTGCCTCACCGCTTTCATCAGCTTTGTTTTGCAACTTTCCTACCCTTGATTTGAACAGTCAGTTCAGGTCCATGCCCTTGCCAATCCATTCCCCACATGGAAATCAGAAAGAGAAAGAGAGAGAGAGACAGACAGACAGACAGACAGAGACAGACACAGAGACAGAGATCCCTAATGCAAATTGAGCTGGGAAACTCCTCTGCCTAAAATCAACACATTTAACCTTTTCTTCTTAGGAAAAAGGTGGACCATGCATTGCCTACAACCTAACCCTAAGTGCCTAACCCTCGGTCTGTCTCCTGATTTCTCCACCTAGATCTTTTATCAATTACTACCAAAGTAATTAATAAACTGCATTGCTCAACTACATTGTCACATTTCAAGCAGAGATACCTGTGCCTAGAAAACTACTTTTCCCTCGCCATCACCCCCACATGCATGTTCACCCCCGTCACTATCACCATCGTTATCACCTCCCAGTCTACCTGAGTTTCTTTCCATTCTTTGGATCCTCCCTTCAGTTTCACTGTCTCAGACCTGACAGCCTTAACTTTCTAGTCTGTTTGGAGTTTCCTATGTGCTTTCTTAGCCTACACACATTCTCTCGGCAGTTGTCACTCTTGCAAGCAAATGATTCTTGGAACGATGATTTCTATCATAGTACCTGACCTCCACAATAGGTTTTAAACGCCATGATGGGAGCGACTGTACGCTTAAGGGCAAGCATATAGTAGCTGCTCAAAATATGTGTTGAAAGAAGGAAGGAAAGGGTGAACAAAGCATCTTCATTTTGGTGGGTGTCTACTCTACTTTACTGTAATTTCTCCATCATCTAAGTCAACAAAGAAGTTTTTCTTAGCTGACATTCACAACCCTTGGCAACAATCACTGATAATTGCATCATGAGCACCAGGGGGAAGGGCTGAGTGTGCGCCCTTGGAGAATCATCTGACTGCAGGCACAGAGAATCCCCAGGCAAAAAGAATCTACCCTCTCAGCCCTTGCTCCCAAACTCCTACTACACAGTCTCTTAGGTAGTTCTGAGCTCGTGCTGTAATTGCTTGTTTGTATGACTGGCTCTGTCCTTGGGCTCCCCAGGGCGAGGACTTCCCTGGCTGGTATTTGCACCCTTTCAGAATGGAGTACATGGCTTGAGCACCTTAAATACACAGTTAATGGCTGTTGACAACATTTTCATGTATTAGTAAACTAATGAGTAATTGAATGAATAACTAGATGAATCAGTAAGTTAATGAGCTAACAATAAAATAAGGAAAAGTATGAAAATAGCTGTTCACCCAAGTGTTAATTAAAGTATAGAATCCATGGGATAATGTGAGGGACTACATAAACTGACTTTCAAATCCAGTCACTGAGGAATGAAGAAATGTTGGAAAAACGTAACTTGCACATTTAATTTTTCAAGTGATTGATATTACTTACTGATAGTAAAAAACAGTAAACAATTATAGAATGATTGTAGAAGATAAAGATGCAAAAATCCTAAAAATGTCATACAAATGAGTTCGTAAACACATATTTCTAAATGAAAGACTAAAATTCACAAGAGGATAAAACTCTACTTAGGGTAAAACCCTAAGTTTTCACAGATATTTACTGTGTTCTAAGTCTTATGTTTTACTGTGTTCTCAGTTTTGACCAGTATCCACTCATGGAATTATTGAGTAAAAATCGTCACATTTTACAGGTGAGGACTGGAATATGAAAAGGGCGAATCTTTGTTCAAAGGTGTCAGTCCACTAATTGTTTGGAATAGGATGCAAATCCAGGCGGAGTCTGTGGTATTCATTGCAGCTCTGCTCAGACCCCAAAGGGATGAGTGAGTTGTTGAAGAACATGAAGGAGCAAGAGAAGGGACAGAGAAAAGGGCTAGGAGTGTGGCTCGGTGGCAGTGTTTGCCTAACGCGTGCAAGGCCCCAGTTCAATCCCCAACACCACCAAAAAAAGGATCAGGAGCCTGTGGGAGTACAAAGTGCCTCGCATGGATAAAACTGGGAACTAGAAAGGAGGTTGAATTTGGCCATTGCCTGTGTAGTTTCTTGTGCTTTTTCACCCAGAATAGTACAGTGGTCACTCTGACCCCTCACTTAGAGAGAAATCTTCCTATGCGCGTCATTACGGCTCATGAAAGGAGGAAATGTCCTATCTTTTGCTGCTGCAGTTGAGGTGGGGAACATCTCTCTGAGTTCACTTCCAAGAACAAAATACGTGGATGTGCAGTGGCCCAGTCACTCCTGGACACTGGTCTTCCGTGTGCTGTTCAGGGCATACATGTAAATGTAAACAAGAGCACAAAGTTCTGCAGAGCAGCCATTGTGACCTGGAGAAATAGAGAAGATGGTGTCACCATATTTACTCAAAAAAGACAACTCATCTCACTTTGACTCCCTTAGCATTCAACTCCTTTCCCAATGCAGTGTGTCATGTTACACATGACCATTAAAGAATCACTCAAGTCTCCCATTTTTAATTTTTTGTCTTTGTTTCATACTTCATCATTTGATATACTTTCCCTATGTGAATCCTAAGTCTAAATTCTGATTGCCCCTTGATGAGGTGGCTCTTATTGAGCCTTACCTGCTCGAAGCTTTCCTTTCCCGCATGTATCTCCCTCTCTCCTCCCTCCATTCTTCTCCCAATCCCCCTCTCCATCTCTCCTTTTTCTATCTTCCACACCCATGAACTGTTGCCCTCTGCCTTGTGCCACTCTGCCTAAGAGCCAGGCAATTATGGAAGGAAGCCTCTGAAAACTGTGAGCTAAATAAAGCTTTCCTCTTTTAACTCTCCTCCCTCCATTCTTCTCCCACTCCCCCTCTCCATCTCTCCTTTTTCTATCTTCCACACCCATGAACTGTTGCCCTCTGCCTTGTGCCACTCTGCCTAAGAGCCAGGCAATTATGGAAGGAAGCCTCTGCAAACTGTGAGCTAAATAAAGCTTTCCTCTTTTAACTTTGAATGTCAGGGATTTTGCATCAGAAATAAGAAAACTAACTAAGATAGAATCTGGTACCAGAGAAGTGGGATTGTTATGATTATACCGGACCATGTGGTTCAGGAACCTTTGGGAATGGCTTGTGGGAAGCATTTGGAATGATTCAGAGATACTGGTTGAAAAAGTAGAGCTGGAATACCTTGGACTGTTCTGTATGGGAGATTCTGGCCAGAGGTAAAGACCAGGCTCTGGAGGTTTCTGCTGGGAAGAGGGATTTCATCGGCTGTTGGACCCCAGATTATGTGTGCTATGGTTTGGCAGAAAGTTTGTCTGCACTTTGCTCATGTCCAGAGACTTTGCTTGAGACTGAGATTAAAGGAAATGGACTCATTAATCTGGAGAAGAAATTTCAAGGCAGTTGAATGTTGAGGCAGTGGCATGAGTATTGTTGGAGGATTTTAGTCAGATTTATGGTGAGAATCAAGGACAAAAAACACAGCAGAATGATTTAAAACATTGTGAGTTTGTCCGAAAAAGAAGATCCAGTAATAAAACTGTGGACTGCAAAGATATAGCAGAAGAGATCTTGATTTCTGAGAAGAACCAGAAGAATAGAAAAGATGGCCTGAGGGCATCAAAAGAAGCAGCAGGACTCCACCTTTTGCAGCCTCGAAATTGCCAAAGTGAAAGACTTTGCTTCAAGAGGAATCCTCAGAGGACCATGTTACACAATGGTGGCAGCATAGAGAATTTGCTCCTCAGAATTGAACTCAGAATCCCCAGGGATCCAGGCACTCAACCACTGCAGTCAAGAGAGAGGGAAGCCTGGCTAGTGCTCCAATGGACAGCACACCTTGGCATCATTCACATGGTACTACTTTTAGATAATTGTAGAATAAAAGAGTTGTGGGGTCAAAAAGGCTTTCACCCAGATTTCAGAAGGCCTAGGAGGCCAGGCAATGTGCCCTGAGAGGGCAATGAGTGAAGTTTGAGTGTGAAGCCAAAGGTGTAGTGGAGACCCCAGAAGTTTAGGGAAGCCAGGAATGTGCATCATCTGAGGAAAATTGCAAGGAGGAAGCTGAGTGGATCCAAGAGACAAGCCATCGGAGCTACAACCATGGGCAGTACTAGAGGGGCAGAGCCATCCAAGCCCTCTGGAGTTCCCATCTTGCCACAGATTGCCTTGGATGCAGCATGTGGAACTATAGAGCTTAATGTTTGCTCTGCTGGATTTTGAACTTGATTTGGCTCTATCCCTTCATTTCCCTCATTTGTAACTTTTGGAATGAAAATGTTTATCTTGCACCACTGAATATGGAATGTTTACTTTTCTTTTCATTTGTACAGGGAATCACAGCTAAGAGTTTGCCTTAAATCTCAGAGGAGACTTTGGACCCAGACCTTTCAGCAATGCTGAAATTATTGGGACTTCAGCAATTCTTAGAGAAGGGCTAAGTGCCTGTTGCATAAAGGAATGTACATGTGTCTTTGGGGCAGAATGTTATGGTTTGTGTCTAGATGCCCCCTAAAGCCTCATGCTCTTTTAGATGGGGCTTTTCCAGAGGCAACTGAATTAGAGTTTGTAACTGATTCATAGAGTAATGCTGGGGATTGAGGATGCTGGCATTAAAGGTAAGTGATTGCTGGATCAATCCACTGATCGGATTGGCTCCACCCTAGTCTCAGCAGTCTGGATAAAATAAAAGGGTCAGAAAGAGGCTTGTTTCCCCCTTTTTGCTCTTGTTACTTTTGCTGTCTTCCACTCCTGAGTTGTTGCCCCTCTGCCATGTGCCACTCTGCCTTGAAGCCAGCTGATATGGACTGAATCCTCTACAAATTGTGAGTTAAACAAGCATTTCTGCCTTTAACTTTGGGTGTCAGGTATTTTGTCTCACCAACAAAAAAAGTAACGAAGACAACTTCCTTGAGATTGAGTCTTAAATTCTAAAGGGATTACAGTTCTGGTCTGTGATCTTCATGAGTTTCATAATATCATGTAATGATAAATCCATATTTATCCTGGGACATAAGATGTTAGCTACTTTATCTTCACTACAAAATATGAGTCCCTACCATCAATCCTTCCATTTCCAACTATGTTTGGAGAGAAGTAACTCTGATTTTCCTCACTTTGCAGTATGGTAAAAGAAGGCTGTGTACAAAGACCTCAAAACTGTTCATCTGTCATCCTTGTATTTGGTTGCAGAGAGTATGTGCTCTACTGAGATTCAGATCCTTAAACATTTTGGGAATTATTAGAGGACCAGCTCTCAGGAATCACTGGGGAAAACTGCTACACACCTGTCCGTCCAGGAAGCTGCAACCTGTGCCAATACCAAGGGTGCTGTTTTGTTTTGTTTGATTTTATTATGTCTGATGGTATAAGCAGCTACTTTGAAGATCACAAGAGGCATTACAGTAGCCATTGCTGTTTTCCTGTTATCTTATTTTGAAGTCCTGCATTGCTTTCATTGTTTTTATTCTGACTGGTTTTATTCTGTTCTGTTTTGTTTGATTTTATTATGTCTGATGGAATGGGCAGTTGTTTTGAAGATAACAAGAGGCACTATGGTAGCCATCATTGATTTCCTTTCATCTTGTTTTGAAATCTTGTGTCATGTTCATTGTTTTGTGTTAATTGACTCTATTCTGTTTTATTTCACTTGATTTTATTTAAAAAAGAGTTCTGTGAGTCAGGGAGCAGTCACTAGAACCTGGGGCTTCAGGAAAGTCTCCTGATTCAGGGCTAAGAAGTGGCTTCCACCATCACTGACCCTATAGCCACTGAGCCTACCATAGTATTAGTAGTGGCAAAAATAAAGATGTTCCCCCTTTTACCTATTGATACCCACAAAAACCAGAACCTTCACACTGGGACTGCTTTTAACGTGACCATGGAAATCCCAGTGGTGGCATTTTTAGAAGTCACAGAAGCAACAGGAAGGTGGCTGCAGCCTCAGTCTTCTCTTTCATGTGTTAGGACAATGAAATAAGGGACCAGAAAGAGGGAGAAAGGTGAAACTTATAGAAAACATCTAAGTGACTATCTCAGAGTCTCTTTCAACTTGTCTTACTGAAACCCTGCAGATGTCACCCTGTTGTGCCCAGTGCAGGATGGATACTCCAAGTTCCACATTACTATTGGGCAGCTTAATGGAAGCCATGAAAGGACCTGGCACCTTTGGTATTGTTACCAGGCTTTAAGGGATTTGCATAAACTCTGGGTTCACAAATTTTGTTATGTAAGTGCAGAGGTGATGGCTTATCCTCTGAATGATCTCTGGACCATGACCCTGCTGGTGTGATCACCTCTGTTTTCAAGTAAGGAAACAGAGGCCAGAAGCATTCAGGGTCAGACAGCCACTGTGCAGGATTCAGGTTTTGTTGATTCTAAAACTTACTCAGTTTAGTTTTACTTGCTTTGAAAAAAAGGAATTCCTATTACTGATACTGAATTAGATGGGAAAGTAGATATTTATTTGCAATGAGAAAATAAATCAAGACAAATCACGAATTTTAAAAAGCTAACCAAAGACACCACAAAATCTAGAAAAGTAATTTAATATTTTATTAAGTGTCTGACATCTCTAAAATATTTTTCTTACTTTTTTTCCCTTCACCCTCTTTGATCATCTTTTCATGACAAAGATTTTATATTTTTATAGAGAAAATAGAAAATTAATTTAGTCATTCCCCTACCATGTTTGATCAAAACCTTTTTTATTATTGATAGTTTACAAATATTCATGTGAGCCTTATAATACATTATTGGTCATGGCATCTACATTTTTAGAAACACTGAATTTGAGAAAGCTTCTATCTGGTTTCTTTCATACGTAAACTGCAGGATTTCTGGGAAATTTCAAGCTTTTGGGGTAATGACTAACCTTAACCACCCTGTAAGTTAAGGATGCCTCGCTACCAGTTGTGCGCTGATACTTAATGATGTATTCTGAGTTTTATGTTATCTTCATTCGTGTTAATATTCTGCGTCAAATCAGCAAGAAACTTAAACAGTGAAGTTGTGACTTTTTAAAAATTTCCCACCAAAATGAAACATAATATATGGTACATTTATAGCTGTATATACCTCATTAATGAGTATACTCTTGAGAGAACTGAACTTACAAATTAACTAAGTGTTGAGTAGAATTCAATCCTCCATTACAGTGGTAGATACGCATACAGGTATGATCAAAATACATGGAGAATGTTTAATTTTTTTAGTGTACAATAAAAGTCATGTTGTCACTAATCCTCCTCAAAATCCTCCCCCTCTCTTTGAATGCACTGATCCAATAATTCTTGCTGCTTTCTGAAGCAATTCTAGAAGTTCTCATGTGATCAAAAACACGGTGGATGCTGCTGTCGCGTGTCATTCAGACTTGTAAAAAGTATGCAGACTTGTAAAAACAGTACAATGTGTCCTTATGTACATTGTCCCTGGATTTGGAGCAGTGTGACTTCTGGCTCTTCTCCAAGGTCACAACTACCATGGAAGATAAGTGATTTAAACCAATTCAAGACAGGGAGGCAGACACATCACAACTAAAGATGCTCACAGAACAAGACTTCCAGGACTGTTGCAGAAAGTAGCAAGAACAATGGGATAAGTGTGTTTGGTGTGAGGGGGAATGTTTTGATAGAAGTTAATGACATGTGCCTTTCCTGGGGAAAATATTTAAATTCAAACACTTAGCGTATTTTTCAAACATGCTTCATATATCTAACATGCAGAAGAATTTCTCCCAGATGAGTTGCTAGCTCCTTGCGTTGTAAATGATGTTTCTCCTCTGCTGCCCACTGATGGTTCAGATTCATTGGGTTTTATTCACCTTGTGTCACTGACATGGACACTGCATTTGCCCAGGGTAGCCTTGGGTTTGGTGTCGGTGTACGAGTAGAACAGGATGAGTGGAACAGATATATGAGTGTTTCTAGAAGCCATTCCCACACCAGATACCAGCAGTAGCTTAAGCATAAATGAAAGTGACAGAAGACAGCCTAAGTACATCATGACAACCCCCATATAAATCCACCCTCCATTCACCTTTCCAATAACTGGAATTTAAGACCAATAGCCATTGTAATCTTATCTTTACAGAAAGAGAAGCGAGATGGGGGGGAAGTAGCAGTGGGAAGAGACAGCATCTTAACCATTGTGCCTAAAGCACTTGACACTTACAGATTTTATAGATAAACATGAGGAGTATTGCCAAAGCCTCCTTCTGGGGCCTGAAACGTGAGGGTCTCAGAAACCTCACTTGCTGGGCCTCAAGGTCCATCAGCATGACCAGAAAGCAGATCTGGAATTTCTAACTCTGCGGCAGGGCCACTTTCCTTGAGGCCTAAAGGCCTCCACTTTCCAAGAAGCGTCTGCAGGGCCTGGGGAAGACTTCTCGCTCTATATTAGCCACAATTAATAATCAGAAGTGGAGACACAGCCACTTAACGTATATCAACCACTCTTCTGGGAGTGAGCTGTCATCCTCCGCCTTGCTTTTCCTGAGATAGGGAAATTGATAGGTCACTGGTGCCCGTGAATAGCACTCAAAAGGTATCATATTTATTTTAGCTGCAGCTTCAAATCAGTGGCTATCTGCATTATGAAGAGCATCATTCTATAAAACACATTTGGTCTTCATTTTTCAAATGCTCCTGAAGGGAACATATGGTAATCTGTTTAACTCTGTGTTCCCTAGAGATCCCTAACCTCCATCCACCAGATCCTCATGCTTTTATTACAAAATTCATGTCCTTTTTATACCCAAAATATTCTCCTTCCTTCCAGATAGTTGAAAGAACCTGAGGCTCTAAGACTACCCTGTTTACCATGAAATTCATGAGTCATGCCCTGTAGTCATTAAATAAAGCAGAAATATTATTCACCTAGGGGTTGGCAAGTACACACTGGCCAAGTCTACATTCTTTGGAGTTTCAAGCATGGACTATTTTGAAGTTATTTGCTTTTTTGTAGGAACCCATGCTAATATAAGTTCTTGATTTGATCTTGTGAATTATTTGTCTCCTGGTAGAAGCTGACTCCTTCAAGTTTTTTTTTTTTTGATTGTCCAGGTTTGGACAATCTGATTATTTTCTCAGATTTGAATATGCCTCCTTTTATCCATCAACAGTGTCATTTTAAGCACCAATTTCACCTAAATGTCTGCAGGCACACTGCTCTTCCCCTCTTCCGATTACAGCTTCATGGTAAAAATGACAGTGGAAACTCAAAGCCTCCATTCCAATGATACAGTTATTACTGATGTTCAAATCATAACTCAGAGATGCTGCTTCACTGGAAGGTGCTTTGCAGTGCAAGGAAGGGAACATAATTCCAAAACTTGTTTCTTGGGACAAGTGAAGTTCCTGTAAAAAAAAAAATCAATACAATGCTATCTCCCAAAGCAGGTACAAACATGAAATATTAACCTGCATTTCCTTACACATATCAGCATTTCCAAAAGATAGTCTATAGCAAGGTGATTCTCTGTGGTCAAATATATTAAGAAAATATTTCATCTTAAGTACCCCATTTTGGTTTTCATAGTGTAGTTAGGAACCTAGAAATCCTTCATGAAAAAGAAAACAAAACAAAACAAGAAATCTAACTTTTCTCTCAGTTTCTCAGCTTCACATGCTCTCACACTAGTGCTCCAAAAACTACACCTTGGGCAGTGGTGGGTCATGGCGCCATAATAAATTGGTTCTGATGTTCTTCAATAGGATAATATGCTTTTAATGAGGAGATAGCATGCTGTAAATTTTCACCCTAATATATCTTAAACCATTGGATTTAACTTTCTTAAACACTGGGAAGAAAAATAGAAAGAGTACTTGTATAAAATCATGCAAACATTTCAGGTAAAGCTTAGAATAATAATTCAAGGTCTGAGTTCTGAAGAGGCTGAGTTCCTTTCTGAACATTCTCAAGTCACGATTAAAGGGATTAAGCAACTGACAAGCCAAGGACTTCTTCATTTGTTCATTATTCACTTATTTATTGAGCAGCTGCCCTGGGGTGACATTGTTCTAGGCACCAATGATACCAGTTAGCTTGGTTATGGGGGAGTTCGCAGTTAATCAGGAAATGTTAAGCAAAGAAAAGCACAAGCAAATATTTGATTTCGTGATGCACATTGCGTAGAGGAGAGAGAAGAGATGCAGGGATAACACATAGTAGGTAAAATCGGCCCAGTTTGGAGGAAGAGGTCTGGGAGGCCTTTCCTGAGGAAGTAGAATTCAGGCCAACATTTGCAGGAAGGATTGCAACAGGCTTAGTGGAGACTAAAAGAAAGAGTACTCCAGCCCCCAAAATAGAGCACGTTGAGAGGGAGTCCACTGTTTCAAGCAAATGGGAGAAGGTTATGGGGCTGGAACTTGCCAGAACCGTGAGGGGATGGGAGGGAGCTGGAAAGACGGATCAGGTTTTCAGAGGCCCTCAAAGCCAGGAGAATATAAACACTTATTTTAATTCCACAATCAGTGGGAAATATGTCTGATCAAGCTTTCCAGTTTAAAGGTAAGGTGCACAAGAAGTCTTGGTTTGGAGAACAAAAGCAGATTGTTTTCCACAAGACAGGAATGCATGCTGCCCAAGGTGACATCCCCGTGAAAGCAGTCCAGAGTCCTTTTGCCTAATCAGGATGGCCCCCAAGTCCACTTTATCTGTTATCCCTCTTGGATACATCCAGAAATATTTCATTCTAATCACAGTGAGAAGAGAAAGTAGGGTTTCCGCTTTTCTTAGAGTGATGATTTTTCTCAGAACAAGTCATCTTTATAAATAATTCCATATTATCCCAGTCAGACTGTCTGGGTATCTGGGGCTTATCTAATGGAAAGGTTGGCTGTAAGGCTTTCTGGAACAAGACTTTTAAAATTCAGAGCACATGTCTTCAAGACTGGAGGTTAGGGTTTGTGATCAAATATCATGCCCTCAGATTTGAAATGCCATGTCTGATACGGGACTGGAGAGGAAACCCTCCCAGAAGTGAGTAGTGAGATTTGAGGGGGAAAATATCTGCTTGAAATTATTTACTGTGAATAAGAATAAAATGACCTTAATTTTACATCCTCTCTCCTTATCTCTTTCACTGCTGAAAACTGGCATTTCTTAGAGTGTAGAGTCACCCACCAAGCCATCCCTTTGCCGAGGGCCGGTGGCCACACCAAGCAGTCATGGTCTCGTTGGCTTTCTCTTGCCTCTGCTCCCTGCCTGGCAGAGCCAGGTCAGTTTTTACCTCTCTTTTACAGGGAAGACTCTTACACACGCCCCACAGGATGGTGATAAGTACACCACATTAGGGGCCATCATTTCTATCTCCCATTCTCTCTGCCAACCCAGAACACAGGGCCAACGCAGTGAATGGCTTGCACTATCATCTAATTTTTAAATGAGTTGTTATTATGGACAGTGGGAGAGAGGGTGGAGGCAGGTATGATATGTTTAAGAGCATCTTCCTGGGTTCCAGTCCCCACAGACTTACCAGTCCCCTTAGGCAATTCGCTGATCTATCTGTTCTTTTGTTATTTAGAATATGAATAAAAATATTAATTCTTACTTCAGAACATTGTTAATGTGCATAAATGCTTAGAATATTACCTGACACATAATATTCATCAATTCATGTCAGCCAGCAGAATTAGCAGTATTTTGATGATACTGTATTGGAATTTCCTCCCCCACACAAACTCAGGACAAGTTTATGTTCAACCATGCAGTCCATTTTTATGTTTCTTTTGTAGAACCTCTCTTTCTCTCTCTCTTTCTCCCTCTCTTTCTCTCTCTCTCTCTCTCTCTCTCTCTCTCAGCCTCTGTCTCTCTCTCTCTCTCTCCCTTTCCCCCCCTCTTTCTCCGTGTGCATGCATGTGTGTGACCTACCATGTGCCAGATACTGTTCCAAGAAGTAGAGATGCAGGTGTAAAATTATACAAGGCCATGTTTGTGAGCAAAGACGCAAAGATTGGACAAATACATAACCAAGGTACTTCGGATTATGTGCATAGTGAAGCTCTCACTGCAGGATGTTATGATAGAAAAATAAGGGAGGTACCATTTTTGATAGGTGGTTCAGAGCTGCCTTCTCGGTGAAAGTGACATTTAAAATGAGATCTGCATATAATAAAGGATTTATCCTGCAGAAGGCCAGGAGCACAGAATTTCAGACAGATGGGGAAAATATGATTCATCAGGCACTTGTCTAAACAATGTTTGTCTCATTAGTCTAGGCCATGATCAGGAAAGATATCTCATGGGCCAAAGCTAGCCAGTGGTTTGTTTTGATAAATAAAGTTTTATTAGAACACCACCTTACCCATTCGTCTACAGATTATGTGTGGTGCTTTCATGCTACCACAAGAAAGGTGAAAAGCTGAGGCAGAGATTACAGGGCTCCCCAGTCTGCAATATTTACTACCTGGGCCTTTATAGGAAGCCTGTTCTCCACTGAGACCACATTCTCCCATCTAGTTTGTTGTGGCTTCCTGTAACCCTAGTTGTGTGTGACATAATAGACCCTGGACACAGTGCGAGAGGGAATAAATGTGAGATCCTGAATGCCTGTGCCCATTCGGTTTTTACTTGTTTTATTTTTAAGGGCTTCTAAAAAAAATAATAAAGTGAATGTTATAAAGTAAAGTGATTCAAAACACACAGGGACCCTTCCAGTCAACGTCCCCGACCCCCATTGTGCAGAGAAACCGTAATAGGAAGTGGTGGTTGAGGGAGGAGCAGCACATTTCAGGCTCCCATGAGGATTATGTGCAAGGGTTTAAGCTCAAAGCTGGTTCCACCCCGAGTCACTCAGGGTTTCAGTTGGATATCGCTTAATTGAGCAATGATTAAAGTACACAGGTGTCCGAGCCCCTTGCAGCCCTACAGGTAACTTTGCCAGGGGGACGATGCTGACTCCCCCCAGTACCCATTGGCTTGGCAGAGGCTAAAGTTTCTCAGCCTTGCAGTCATTAATCTATTTGGGGTCAGAAAAGAGAGAAAGAGAAAAAGGAAATGTGGTATTCACGTAGGTGGATGCAGTTTGTTCAGTCAAACAGCAACAAAGCCATGACTATGACCGGTTGGGAAGGGAAATTCAGAACAGGGCTATTTTGGTTCAATTGTATATTGTACCTAAACACTCACTGTGGCTTTGTGTGTTTTAGAGTCCCAACATCAGAGCCATTTTGATATAGCATATTTTGTCATTAAATTTATTATGTTAGATCAAACAAAGTTAGCAATAATTTACCTACAAAATACAGAATGACAGGATGCAAACCAATTTACACACACACGTATTTGGTTCACATTTTGTTAACTTTGAATGGTCGATGTTTAAAAAAAAAAGATTGAGAAAACATGATGAAGAAGTTTGGAACACAGCGTCTTTCTAAAACCTGAAAGCTTTGACCCTCCCACCACACACACCTTTTGAAACAACCACAGTCTGCTGGGTGTGTGCCTGTAGCTTGTCACGGTCCCCATCTTACCTGTGTCGCTTATTTAGTTTCCTGGGACATACTGACTTGTCATCTTGCTGACTCTTGTATAATTTTTTTCCTCATATTTTGCCTCCGTTTTCCTCCAAGGCAAAACCCTTTTTTCTTTTTCTGCTCGCAAAACTAGGTTCCATTCCCGATAAATGCATTCATAGTCTCCCATGGCCTGTTTGTTGGTTGGTTGGTCTGTTGGAACTGGAGATCGAACTCACAACCCTGTGCTTGCCAGGCAGGCACGTGTGCTGCTGAGCTAAATCCACAGCCTCCCATGTTTTTGATAATTGTGTTAAACTACCCACACCAAGGGGGATCAAAAACTATGTGAATGTTTAGTTTTAAAATGCATTACACTAAGACACACATTGTCATAATCCCTCCCAAAATACTCACTCACCCTTGCTTCAAACACTTACCACATCGGTCTTGCCGCTTTCTGGAGCCGTTCTGGAAGTTCTCTTTCATGACCATCTTTACAAGAAGTGATCAAAATTCAGTGAATGCTGCTGTGGAGTGATGTCCAACAAAAATTCAGGCTTGCGAACATGTGATGGTGTCTCCAAATCCACTTCGTTTTCCACATCTGGCACTGTGGGGCTCCTGGGTTTTCCCCCAAAGTCAAAACGACCATGAAAGTTAGTGTGTGAAGCAGTTGAGGTCATGAAGGCAGCTGTGACAACACAACTAAAGGCCTGATACAGGACTCAGGTTGCACAGAAGAGAGGTGTAAATGAACATAAGAAAGCGGATGTTTTATTTTGCAAAATGAGGTCATTAAAAAGCAAAATATGACTACTATCAGCAATAAGCACCTTTTGCATAGAAGAGAAATCATTTACAAAACAAAGATAGGAAAAACGTGTAGCTGCATAAAAGACCATCCTTTAAAAACTGAACGCGTCTGGCTTGCAAAATGTGTGCTATGTTTCTGTTCTTTCTGTTATTTCACTGAAGATCTGTAAAAAAAACTTTGTCACAGAGTGTCACCACTGTGCAAAACTGAATTTGGAAAACATTGGACTACATTGCCTTAGATCTGGCAACAACAGACTTCAGCTCCAAAACCACTGTAAAAATCACTCAGCAGGGAGAGAAGAGACAGGAAATTTGCATGGAAGACTTTTCTACGAGGCCACGGAAACACACAGTGGGGGAAGAAGGTGAAGATGGCGTGAGCCTGCTCTCTCTCGGAAGGTCGTGTACAGGCTCTTCTCTAAACTAGCCTGGGAGTCCAACCACGCTGGGGAGGTTTTGAATCTCGTGTGAGCCCTAGGAATGGCCATTCGTTCACGGACTGACGTGATGAGGATACAGCCACGATCAGGAAGCAAGGGAATGACCTTCACAGTTTGGATCAGATCAAGGAGAAACAGAAGTGATACTTTCACGATTGTACCACAGAGTCCAAGACCTTGCAAAAACATTGTTCAACCATTCTGAGAGGCAACTTATGGTGATTGAAAGGAAGTAACAACATAAGACACACCTGGTCATGATTCTTCATCATATGACTAGATCTTACCATCTGACAAGTGGGCTGTTAGGTATCAGTGGGGTCAGCTCCCTGGGTGACGTTAGATGGCAGTATCATTCAGAGGCCAATGTGTTTAATAAAGTCTTCATTTTCACTTTTGACCTTTATCAGTTGGTTAAAGTGCTTAAAACATAGATCTCCCAAATAATCCATTTCTAATTTAAAGAGGCTGTTTTTTCTTGTTTCTTGTGTGTCTCCTCAGGAAGTAAGCACCCCCTGGAAGGTAAGAACTGGAAACACATGTTGGAGAACTCTCCATGCCCAGCACTTAGCTGGTCCTCAGTAAACGTATTTGTGAGGCAGTAAATGAGAGCAAAAATAGACAATGAACAGAGAGTGCATTTTTTTATATTTACATTTTGCCTCTGTGAAATTAAACTTTTTATTTTGAGATCATCATAGATGTTCATGCTGTCATTAAGAAATACGACAGAGACAGATCTCAGACACATCTCATGGCCTCTTGACCCAACTTCTACAAGTAGCTTCTTGCAAAGCTGTGCACAATCTCATAGCCCACTGTGGGTGGGGCTAGGTACAGAATATCTCTAACTCACAAAGAGGTGCCCTGTCCCAGCTACCTGCATCCTGCCTGGTCTGGATTCTCTGCTCAACCTCCCTTGGCTTCGGAGTGGGTGTCAGCTCCAGCTGCCACAGGGCCTCCACTGTGCCTTCTGGGCTTGGAGAGGGGTGCCCCAGAACTGCTCCCCAGCTCTGCACTGATGCCCAGGGAGAGGATGGAAGGTTCCTGCTGGGTAGCTATAGAAGTCCTCATACTCCAAAGGACCCTCAGGGGTTCACACCAGCCTTGGACTTTCCACTTGGACTTGGTTTTTCTGGACAGCTTGGGGCCAAATTTTTTTCTGTGGTGTTTGGTTGACATGGAACAGTTATGATTTGCATTTTGTATATTACTAGGTTGCCCTGGGTCCTTTGGCTGAGAGAGCAGGTTTCAGTTGATTTTCTACATACGTCTTGGTATTTGGCTTCCTCCACTCTGAATCTGAGATGTATGACGAAACTCACCAGCATGTCTTCCTGGATCCAAGGTTCCCTGGCTGATTTTCCTTCTTCTTTTTACTTTTCACAGTCTTTTCATGTCTCACACACACACACGCACACACACACTCCCATATAAAACTACGCATACTCTATCTTTCCAGAAATTGAAGTCCTCTGTTTTACATTTTAACATGTGTGAAATCAAAAGCGGTTTCATAGGTATAGTGTATTTCAAAGACCTTCTTGAAGTCTGTGGTTTAAAATCTAAATGGCTATCTGTTCAAGTATTATTCTAGTGTATGTCTGGTTACAAGCAGTACCAAAATCTAGCTGACGAGCAGGAGGAATCTATAGTGAGTTTAGTAAACAATAGCCTCCTACTGCAGAAACCCAGCCCTGCCCACCCGAGGTTCTCACTCGCACACACAAAACACATGCAGTTGTGTCATGCTGTGTGACTCTGCTCGCATCTACCACTTCTTTTAGTAGTTTGAGCTAACTCTTCAGAACATAAAAGAAGTCAAGGCTTATAATCAGAGACATTTGTCTTCATGTTACTTCCACTCTATTTAGCTAATATTAAAAAAGTAAGAATGCCATGGGTGTATTTCTGCACTTTCCCCCATAAGAGGGCTTTTTTCTTTTTCTTTCTTTTTTTAAAATAAAAATTGAGAAATGTGAGAAATCATTGAATCCCTTTCAAAACAGGGAAAGATGTTTCAGAACGTAGACCCATTGTTTAGACTGTCAGTTAGGAGGTAATTGTCTTTTAGTACATGGGAGTTCACACCCAGGGTGTTTGGATATGCCCAGACTTTGGGGGAAGCGTGGTAGGTGCAGGACCAACAACAGGTACTGAGAGAAACTTTATGGAAAAGTGTTTTGATTCCCCTTTCACTGGGTGCCAGGCCCTCATCTCAGTTTGAACTTTCCCTCTGCCAGTGCAGGGATGGGGCTCAGAGGAAATCAAAGAACTGGGTATCCAAGAGTGAGATGTAATTACTAAGAGGAGCTTGAGTTACTAGCTTGGAATAAAGTAGACAAGAAGTGAGGCCCCAGGGTTATAACAGGAAATTTGAGGCTGAAGAGTAAAAATGACATTTAGTCTTAAAAATTGCAATTTGAAACATTCATATGGAGAATGTTTCAAATAATCAATAGATTAATCCGGGGAAACAGATTTCTTCCTCCCTAAATACACACACACACACACATGCACACACATGTAACACATTCAAATAATGCTCTTTTGAAATCTCCAAGGTATATATCTCTGGTAAACACAGATCCATAATCCATTAATTTCATCTTCACTGCCTCCTTCCGTTCTCATCATTCATGGTCCTATTTAAGGGCTCATTCCAAACTAACCATGACGCCGACCAACCAGGTGTCATATCACAGTACCACAAGTGAGACCGTCTTTCCAGCCCAAACCCACTTCCCGTTCCCACCAAGGTTAGAAGAATGGGGCTGTGCTTTCTGAAGGGTGCTTGTTAAAAGCTGAATCCAGTTGACAGCTCTCTTGCTCTAACTCTCCACCTTGGGTGTCCTGTATGTCATGCGAGGTCCTCGTCTGCGTCTCTATCATGGAATTTATTACCTGAGCTGTTCGAGAATGTCTTCCCTGATTTGATCTGTTACCCTAATTTCTAGAACAGTGGCTGACACACTGTGAGTGCGTGACACTTAGTGAATACATAAACCTTCTATCACCAGCCCAATTTGGAAAAGAAACCAACAAGCATCAGAAAATCTTTAAGAGACAATATCTTGCCACCGAATGACTAAAGTGGGACAAGCCAGAGACACCACATTTTTTCCAAAGAGATGTTTATAATGGCTTCATTTATGGCCTTGATAGTTCAGAAACAAACTATCCTATCAAGGTGGAAATGGACAAGTGAAATGTAGATATTTAGCTGTTTAAAAGGACTGAGGGTGATCAATACACACTGACACAAGGGGACCTCAGAAAGAAGGTTGAAAGAAAACAACGAAGTGTGACCTCTTCTGCACACAAAGATATTTTTATAGAAATGTAAGGCATTCTATATGTTTTGCATGTAGGTATAAATGTTCTCTCTATATTCTGTATATTTTGCATAAAAATAACAGAATAATCACATGCATTTCTCAGGGAGTAGTACTCAGATGCAATTTATTTTTTAAATGAGCAGAAGGCCATATTTCAAACTCATAACTGTTTTCCTCAGAGAAAGAGAGAGCAAAAATGGGGTCAGGTCAAAGGGGACCTGACCATCCTCTTATTATTCACTTCCCTGTAGAAGCAGAGTACTCGATGATGTACATTACTCGCATATTTAAACAGCTTTTCTTTTCTAACACTAAATAATACATCTCTAGTTTTTGAATCTTACAAATGGTGACCCCAGGGCTCCAGAGTATCTTGTGAGGATTTGTGGGATTTTCCCTTCTCCTTCCCCGTGAAAGCTGAGAAGCACATCTGTGAGGGACATGGTGGAGACCAATCCTCCTTATTTTGGAGCCGTCTCCTTGTTTGCCAACTGCCGGCTCTGACATCCTCTCTCACTTCCCACGGTCTGGCAGCCGAGAGCGACACTGGAGCCAACTCGAGTCCCCCCCGCCAAGAAACAGCTTAGCAGCCCACACTGTGTGGAGGGAACTAATAAAATGTGCATTTTCCCTCGATTCCAAATGCCCAGGCGTGCGTGTGTGAGTGTGTGTGTGTGTGTGTGCATGCATGTGTGTGCACGTGTGTGTGTGTATGTGTGTGTGGAGATGGGAGAAATCTGCCTCAGAGCAGAAATAAGCTATGAGCATCTTTGTTAGGAATTACTTTTCAGGTAAGTCCTAGCTCTTGAAGGAAAGACTTGATAGTGCAACAAAAAAACTTCCGGACTCCACTCCTTATTTTCCAAAGTTTGCAATTAAAACCAGACAGTACGGATATAAATATTTCATAATAATGACAAATGTTGCCTGAATGCTGTATATCACAACTACTCTGAGATCTGAGTTCCGTGGTTATCATCACACCCGTTTTTCAGACCAGTCAACTGAGGGTAGCCGAGTTGCAGAAAGTCACTACTTAACAGGCCAGTGGAATGGTATTCAAATTCTGGCCACCTGGTTTCAGGGAGACTTAGTTTCTTTTAACCACTTTCCATTCTGCTTCGTGTCAGAGTCTTACCTACCTAGTTCTTAGCACACAGAAAACTCAACGCACACATCTCGAATTAATGAATGAACATTTTTTAGCTGATAGATTACTCAATTAAAAGACATTGTGCAAAACCAATGACTCCATTAACCACGGTAGGCACATTGGCAATAACTTCCGTCGCTTTGTCCAGAAAGTCATCATAGGATCCAGAGTCACAAAGAAATCAAGATGATTTTGTCTGCTCCACTTACAAACTTGGATAGATTCCTTAGCCTTTCTAAACATCAGGAGTCTAACTTGTCTCCTAAGTTTGTCACCCCCTAGTGTTACATGCCCTGTAAGCCTCCACTCCAGGCGGCATGGTGGCACCTGTGAGTAGGATGCGATACCACCCCTATAATTTAGGTTGCTAATGCTCTGACTTGGTTGATGGTCTCATCAGAGGAGCCCTTGAAGCAGGAGAAGCAGGTGACATGTTTCTGTAGGCTTGGAAGAAAACAATCAACTACACTGTGCCCTGTCTCTGGACCCCAGGTGGCCAGGATGTGTGTGTGACCTCCAGGAGCTGATAGCAGTCTCTGGATGACACCCCGCAAGAAGCAGGAAGTGTCAATCACACACCTGCGAGGCCATGAACTATGCCAGTCTCCAAAGGATGCAGAGACTCACTGAGAACCGCAGCGTTTCGTGACACCTGATTTCACCGTGAGGAGCCCACGGGCGGCGAGCCTGACTCCTGACCTACGGGAATTGGGAGATAATAACTTTGTGTTGTTTTAAAACTACTAAATTTGTACTAATCTTGTATATAGCCACAGAAAGTTAATATGACGGTGATATATTCCATGGTGATATGAAAATAAAATGAAGGAATATAGGTGACCTGTCTAGACACGCATGGTTCTAGTATGTTTTGGGCCCCTTCCTGCTTGTGAGATGGGAAGCTGTCCCTTACTGCTCTGGAAGTGAAGCTCCAGATGGTTCCAACAGCCAACTTGGTCAGTGAAGGCGTGAGCCATACGAGATGTTGAATGGGAAGCTGGTAGGAGCCTGAGACTGTTGATCAGCCCAGAGAAACCACACCTACAGGAGCCTGGATAGGTAAGCCACAACTCTCACGGCCAACCTTCTATTTTAACGCCTCCCTGCTATTTCCAGCCCAACCCAATTCTAGCCATTCACAAGTTCCAACTAGTGGATAGAATCCATGACATAGTTACCGACTTACCACCAAGGTCTCACCAGCAGAGGAAGGAAAAAACAAAACCAACAAAACAGTGCCTATGTGCATGTCAGCAGAAGCAAGATGCTCTGCACTTTCTAGAAAGGAGGAATCGAGGATATATATACATATATGTGTGTGTATATATATATATATATATACATATATATATAATTTTTAGAAATAGACTACTGCCTTGTGGGCCAAGCATTTTGGAGAAGGGAGGAGGTAAGATTTTGGCATCTGAGTGGTGGAGGTGGTAGTAAATAATACACGAACAAGAGGAAAGCGGGAGGGAGAGCAGGGCGCCGCTGGACTCCACGAACTCCACTTACGAAGCCCCTCCCTCAGCACCAGCATTAGCCACTCGATCAGAGCAGGAAGAGGTCAGCGGCAGAGGAGAATCAGATTGTCTCATGGACTCATTTCCATGCTTCAGCTGCAGTCCTCTCCCTTTTCTGCAAAGAATTTCTATTTTATCATTAAAATCGCTGATGGTAACCCCACTAATATATGAATATTGCTCACATGCACAGAAAAGGAGCTAATACGATCAAACACAACACTAATATTAAATTACTGTAACTCATTTACCTCGCCTGCATATGAGTCCCACCCCCTCCGCCAGAGCTTGTGCATGCACACAAAATCTATAAACTCTTCCCAGGAATACAAAAGCATCCTCTGTGATGTTGATAAGAAACAGGACAGTCACTCTCCCCTGACATATTTGTTCTTTAAAAACAAATCAATGGTGGGGGTTTGGCACCTGAATGCAGAACACCGGCTTGATGAGGCAAAGATTGTCTTCATTAAGGACATTAATATTCATAGGGAGTAGAAAATCTGACACAAGAGAGGACTCACTAACCTTTTCTCATATTAGATTTTTACTTCTTAACACAATTACAGTCCGGCAATGACTTAATTAATGCTGCCTTTCGTCAGCCGCCTTTAAAGAGCTGTCAATTTGGTCCTGCAGAAGCTGTCAAGGAAACAGAAAGACAGTCATCTCGGTGAAAAAGACATCGGAAGAAATTCAAACACTTAATATTATTCAAAGTGCTACGCAAAGTCACACATCAACTGGGACGAAAGAGGAATTTTGCCTTTTGCTTCCTTCTTGCTTACTGAGTCTTGGCGATGGCGTGACTAGGCCGTTTCCCCTGTTTGCATCAAAATGCAGAGAAAGAGGAGGTGAAGGACTCAGCGTGAAGGCAGACAACTGCCCTGACCTATGAGAAGCCTGCGATCCAGGGTGGTCAGACCGCTTTCTCTTCACAGTGCCGGGCTGCAGCCTGGTCCCCAAACCTGTTTATAGCTGAGGGCACCCGTCAGTTCCTTGTCTCTTCAAGCCAGGTGTCACAAACCTAAACCCTACGGGGCCAAAGCCTCACTTGCAGATATTTTTCTTGCTTAGTGTGGACAGCTGCTGAAATGAAGTCCACACCAAGGTCTAAAGCATCAGGAATGAAGACTGGGGATGTTTAGCAATTCCATAGCTTGGTGTCTTCGTGGTCAGGACTCCCAAAATCGGGGCACCCAAGGCGCTCTCCTGTTCCACCTCCACTTGCCCCTGCTGGGCTCTGCTATTTTCCTTTGCTCATCCAGCGCCTCCAAGCATATGTAGGAGTCTCTCTTTCCTTGTCCAATCTGACTTCCCCTGTCTTCCAATGTCATTCTCTGCACTCAACCCTTGAATTATCAGTTTGAGCAAACTATCCTTTTTCCAAGGATATTGTCCTCTGGGTATTTCTTGTCTCATGTCTGGAATCCTCTCTCAGCTCTCAACCTATTACAATGAGTTGTCAACCATGGTGCTATTGACATTTGGTGCTAGATAGTTCTCAGTGGTGGGGTCTGTGCCATTTATTGTAGGAGGTTTAGCAGCATCCCCGTGCTCTGTCCCTTGGATATCAACAGCACGGCCCTAAGCCTCCCATACACACACAATATGAAAACCAAAACCTGTGCATAGACACTGCCAGTGGTCCGCTAGAGGGCAAAATCACCCTTGGCTGAGAACCTTTGGCCTCCGCGGTCCCTTCTCTAGCCTTACCTGGGTGCCTCCTCATCCTCAGAGAGGCAGGGCCTGGTCACTGTCACTTTCTCCCTCATCGTCTACCACAGCCCACCTTGCTGTTCACACACTGTGGGCTCCAGGCTGTTTGCCTTTGTTTGCTCAATATCTGGCCCTAAAGCAGCATGGGAGTAGTGACTACTATAAATATGATTTTAATAAGTGATTTAGTCTTTCACGATCCTCTATAAGGTCAACTCTTAATTTTGCCTTACCAGCATGCACTTTCTTGAATCCAGTTTCTTGAACGGCTTCAGGGAAGAAAGGTGCAGTGCAACTCCTCTTCCCCATTACATTATCAGTGACTGGTCCCCCAGCTTGACGAGGGTCCAAAGACCTGGTTCCAGTGCTCCAAGGTCTCAGTGATTAAATTCCACTGGCTCAACTCTGGGCCTTGACTTTTGGTTGCAAAATGTGAACAAAGATGTTCAAAAGGATTCCAGTGTAATTCCTTTATTTCTACTTGAGAAGCCACTAGTTTCACCTCTGCTCTGAAGACATGGAGGAAATCTTGTGGATTTTCTCTGCGATGGGATGCTGACATCATACACTAAGCAAGATGGCTCCCATCCCCGAGAATGATCCAGCTCCAAATGTCAATAGCACCATGACTGAGCAGCCCTAATGTAGGCCAAGGGCTGGAGGAGGGTTTCAGCCATGCGACAAGAGTTTTAGCCAAGACATAACCTGAGGAAAATATCCTTGGAAACAGTAGAGTTTGTTCAAACTGATTGTCCCAGGGCTGAGGACAAACTTGATATCTGGAAAGGCCTGAGGTTGTACCTGGAGAGAGATGAAGTCAAGTTGGACAAAGCAAGAGAGTCACCTCTGGGTGCCCGGAAGGGCCAAGTAGACGTAGCATGTGGGAGAGGCCTGGCTTAGCCTCAAAGTGAAAGTCCAGCAAGTGAGAGAGGGAGGATTTAGTGTCTTATGAAATTGCTTATTCCTGTATTATTTGTCAGTAGATCTGACACAAAGCAAAGCAAAGCTTCCCAAACCCTTCCCTTGGAAGCCTGTTCATTATAGACATTCTTTGATTGACAGATATTCCTGTCCAAGATCCCAGGACAGACCTCAGACCAGGGCTTACCAAGTGAGAAGGACAACCTGGTTGGTGATCCAGAATGAACAGCAATCCCTAGTGGTCTGTTGGAGACACCTGTCTGGACCACCTATGTGACAGACCTGCCCCCTTAACACAGAGGGCCCATTCTGCAGGACACATTGAGTATACAAGGGAAACCTGTGCACGTTTAGACAATGGGATTCTAAGCTCAAACATCTGGTAGAAGCTAAGATCCTAAGCAGCACAAAGCCATCCTTGAGGTTGTGGGCAAAGCCACATAGGCTGCGTGGGACCAGTTCTCAACAGCGACACCATGTGGAAGCATTAGAGACAACACCAGCTGGGACCGGAGGTCAGTCTTCAGACTTCACAACCTGTATACCCTGTCTTTCAATTGGTTTCATAAGCAAACTCTGTGAAATGAATGCAGCTGCTGGAACCAGGGAACAATTCCTACAGGCATGGGCAGCAAGCTATGAGGTCAGGGAACTTGTAAGTAGGATGTACTGAAATGTCCACGGAGGAATATTTATGGACTTTCAGGAATTAATTGGAACTAATGAAGGAGATATGGCTACTTTTATTCCAAGTTGTAGAATCACATTGTACCAGCTATGCCTTTCTCAGTACACAGATTAATCTGACCGTGATGCCAAAGACAAAGGAATCTATTATAGGACCATCACATCGATTTTAGAGTTTAAAGTTTCAGAACCAAACCTGAAGGATTTCCTGTTTATCGTTGGTCTTTCCTGAAGCCTTTAACCTACTGACTGATGGAAGCATCCTCTGGAAGTTGTTCATGTTGAGGTGCAGAAACAAGAGGTTGATTATACACAGGGCATGAGTGTGGCCCCAAAGGTCCCTTGTGTTGGAGCCTTGGCCCCAGTGTGGTCACATTAGGAGGCTGTAGGACCTTTGGATGGTGAGCCTCATAAGAAGTCATTGACAGTACTGTCCTCAGAATTTTAGATTTCATGGGGTCCCCAGTGAATTCTCACAACAGCAAGTATTACATAAAAGAGCAGGGCAGGCCCCTCACCAGTCTCTGGCTTTCTCTCTCGCTAGGTGGTCTCTCTCTCTCTCTCTCTCTCTCTCTCTCTCTCTCTCTCTCTCTCTCTCTTTCTCATGCATCCCTGTTCCACATCATCTCCACAATGTGATGCAGCCAACGGACCCTTGGCAGGGCTGGCAGCATTCTGTCTCGGCTGTTGGCCTCTCATACTCTGAGCTACTAAACATCTTTCTCATCACCCAGCCTCAGGTACTTAATGGTAGCAAAAGGAAGTGAACTAATATGCTTCTCTCCTGAGTCCTCAGCCCCTTGACATGCAGAGTTAAATACACAGATGTTGGCACCACCCAGATCTGAGATCAAGTCCTGGTCCTGCCACTTACTAGCTGTGCAGCCTTGAGTAAGTTACTGAAATAGTCCAAGATTGGTTTTTATTCTATAATAAGTATTTCCTCTCAGTGTTCATTGAGAATCCATTAAAGCCAAGATTAGTGCTTTCTCTGCACCATTTCAAATGTACCTCCAAGGGGCATCACTAGCAAAAACCAAGGCTTAGAGATGTCCACAATTGTTCAGATGATACAGTTAGTACATTGTGATGCCAAATGTGAAGCAGGTTGTCTTTGAGCCTGTTTTTCAGCCATTACTCTATGCTGATATTTGTCATGTATCTTGTGATTATTAAACAAGATCAGGAGTGTAAAGCCCTTTGCCCAGAGTTAGCACATAGTAAGTGATCAACAAATGCTCTTGTATCAATTACACAAGTGTCCTTCTCTTAAACATCACCTCCCTTATTCTCAATTTATGGTGAAATCTGATTTTGCTGTAATCCACAACTTCACCTTGGCCTAATTCTACATACTTCAACTTTAGATCAAAGTAATCCTTCTTTAAAAATCTTCTTTATGTAACCTTTTGTTCAAACTATCATTGCTCAAGTTCCTATCTTCTTATTCATTCACATTTATGCAGCAAATAAACCTGCTCCTACCACCCTAACATAAGTGTTGGAATTTATATCCAGTTTGGAGATCTAGAACCCTTAATAGCATCCTTCCTTAGTAATCTGCCTTCAGATTGGAGGTCAGCCTTTCTGTGTAACTGTATGTATTGGAGGGAGTCTGTGCATAAGCTAAGATCTTATATCTGAACATCAACGGATGTTGATTTGGCTTAGAATCAGGAATTTAAGCCATGTTCCATCATCACCAGATTCTGAAGATAAAACTCTTTGCCTTTAAAATGATCATGGAAAGAAAACCACCTGCATGTTCCCACAGTGCTACCTAAGGAGCAATCTGGAGGGTGGTGGCAGTGGGTGGGGCATAGGGATCCTCTGTCTGCTAAACTTGAACTCGGGGAAAGTTCAAGGTGGTACCGCAGATGCTCAGAGGCTAAAGCTCATTTATCGTTGAATGAACTCGCTTATCTCTAAGGACTGCCTTCTGAGATCCAGGCCTGTCATGGGGAAGATGGAGAATACCCTTCAACGAAAACCCAATTTACTGAAAGAAAAGTGCATGTGTGCCCCCTCGACAATCTTTTGTGTACTATTCCACAGACAGGATGATGGAGCGGACAATTTCCAGCCAAACCACTTTTCTGAGACACCTGCCTGAAGATAACTGATCATGAAATACAAGTGTCTCCAACACCCAGGAAGAGAGATTACAGATGTGCCCATTGCAATAGGTTGAGGCGGAGACGGATGCTTGCACACATCTATTTTAGGCAAATGTCCCCCTGCTTAAATAAATAAAAAAGATAGGTCTAACAAGGGTTAGTGGTCTACTTTTAGAATTAAAATGCAGATATAGTGGGATAAGCTTAAAATGCAGGTCTTCACTTATTTTTCTAATCATTCACATTTATGCGTATTGATGTCTATTTATATAAAGTCAACTCTTCCTACAAAGCCAATTGTAGTAATAGACGATATTTATTGAATGCTTGCCGCATGCTAGACAACATTCTAAGTTATTTATATATCCGATCTACTTCCATCCTGAAAACAACCCAACGCAGACAGAGCTGCTATTTGCAGTTTACTGACGGGAAGCTGCGGGTTGGAGAAGGTAAGATTTGTGCACCATATCGCAAGGCTGGTAAGGACAAGAGGCTCGGGATAAAGTTATGCTATGTAATTTCATCTCACAGACACAACCTGCACACATTCCCAAAGCTCGCGAATGCTTTGCTCTCTGGAAAGCCACAGATAAGGCAGGGATACAAACACAGTGGAACTGAATCATTGTGTGCTGCGTTACACATCAGGGTGGCTGTCAGCAAGCCTTAAATTTAAAATAAGCAAAGTGAAATAAAACATGGAAATACAGTCATAGTAGTACACTGCGTTTACGCTTTGCCTCTAATAAACAGCCTCGCGGTCCTGAAACAGGGGAAGGTTTGGTGTCTGGTTGTGTGGACACCTCTTCTCAGTGCCTAACATGACATCCGTATCAAAGTGTCCCCGTCTCCGGAGGCATCGCATTTGGCAGGGGCCTGTTTGGGAGGCTTCTCTGAAGTTGCTATCAGAGGCAGAAATAAAAACGAACTTTTCAGTCAAAACTTGTGCTAACTCTTACATTTACTTTTAATGAACAGGTCATATGTGGTTCTAAGCATGTCTGCATTTTTCTTTAGAACTCATTTCTTCCCTTCGGCTGTAATGAGAGGAGAAGAGAGAAGCAGAGAGCCTCTCCAACTCCTGCAATAGTTCATAAATATCTCTTTAAATATGAAACTGTCTAAACCCTCGGTGGTCATGACTTATTTATTAAGCTCCCTATCCAAACTTCTCTCTGTAGCATGGCCACTCTCTGAACTCACACAATGGTCTTTCACTGTGTCAGACGTTGAACCAACTCTGCATCAGATCCTATCATTCTCCTGCGTTTCTTTGCAGTCGGTTTCATGTTGGCCCACTTTCATATTAAAATTCAGTGCAAAGCTCAATTTGCCATCAATTCTGCCATATCATCTGCCCAGGAATCAAGGATGAACAGGGCAAATTGCGCCTAGAATATGTACACATTTTCCAGCCCCAATCCTTTTATCTAAGAAGATAGGACCTCAAGTCAGTCCCTTGGCATTAATCTAGCAGTACACGTTTCCATTTCCAACCATAAAATACAATTTGTTTTCTAACATTTTAAGACATAAAAATTATGACAAAGAAAAAGTTTAAAATCAAGACAGAGACTGTCACTCCCAAATAACAATTATAAATATTTTAGTGTGCTTCTGAGTGACTTTGGCCTATGCAGTTTTGCAGTTTATATTGTACATATGTAGAACTATGAATCATTCTCTTATTAAAAACATAAGATTTTCACATGCTGATAAAATGTTTTCTAATCATCATGAAAGAAAAGCCTGTTTTTTAACCATCATGAAAGCAAAGAAGTAATGTTATCAAAACACAAAAGTAATGTAAGAAGAAAGGGTGAAATTCTCCAAAGCTCATGTTTGCCTTTTCCAGCCTGATCACAAGGCAGATAGCTTGCTAGTCTCAGATACAATGTGGATAAATTCTGGTGGTCTGAGAGTTGAGCATTGTTCTGCTTATTCACATTTATTCTACCAAATTGTAATCATGATTAGTATTTTGCCTAAGCTCACAAGACCAAGAAGCATTTTTATCTTATTTCCCCATATACCCAGTTCCTAGCCAATGCCAGGCAAACACCGACCTTCAAAAATAGCATCTTCCAAAAGTGCCATAGCTCTGTGGTCAGTCCTATCTACTCCTCAGGGGAGAATTAGACACCAATCGTGTAGCTTTGGGATTAGACTTAGAAACCAGGAAATCAAAGAGGCTCCTTTTTTTGGTATTTCACATAACAAGAGAAAGGGACTCCCATCTATTGCAGCCTTGTTGGTTTTTAAATTATTCTGCCTGTTTAGAAAAATAAATAATTACAAATCCTTTTGTGAATTTCAATATGTTTAATCCCTGAAACATTGGACCCAGCCAGGGAGCCCTTTAAACACGTGACACTTCCTCAAATGTCTTTTGGGCAATTCGAAGACTTCTTCCTATGGTTTGATGGTAATTAATACCATCCCATTAGTGCACCTGAACACTATTATCCCACAAAGGTGAAGAAAGGGAGCAGAAACAGGCGACATCATTAAATACTGGGTACTTCACTGAGTTCTGTGAAGTGCTTTATAAATCTTGGTGCATGAGAATGGTTTTATATGTAAGACTCCTGGTGTAGAAAGAATCGTGGCTCTCTCCCTGTACTTCATTTTTCCCTTTAATATAGGCACAAAATGAGTCTGCATCTTACAGAGGTTTTGTGGTGGTGGTGAAATCAATTCCTCTCTCAAAGCATGTAGAACACAGCCTTATACAGAATATGTAACTAAAAGCATAAACAATCCTCTCCCCTGACAGTATATAGGTTGAAGTATTGTTATGGTAGAAAGTTTGGAAAAATCAAAAGAGCTAAAACTAAATAAATCAGACTTCACCCTCCGTGCAGAGACCACCACTAATGCAAATAGACCTCTTCAGGTTTCAGTGACTCTGCTGTTTCTGACATGCTGACAATCTCAAAATCTCCTTCACCTCCTGCCATGGAACCTCACTCCCCTCGTCTCTTATGGGAGCAGTTTGGTTCTAACAAGGAACTGAGCTGTGCTGCTGCAACTCCGAGGCTGCAAAGAGTTTCTCACTCCTCTGGATTCCTCCAAGGGGAGCGTCTACTGTGAGGATCCTGAAGCCACTCGAGGGGAGGCCCTTGTGAGGAAGACTCAGGTCCTTAGGCCCAGGAGCAGAGCCACTTGCCAGGCAGGGAGTGAGCCTCGCAGGACTGAAGCCTCCTAAGATGTGGCCCACTATATTTTGACTGTAATCAGGGGAGGTTCTGAGCTGGGAGATTTTAGCTAAGCTGCTTGCAGGTATTTGATCCAGGAGACCGTGAGGTAGCACCTGTTTACTTTTTTGAGCCGTAAAGTGTGGAGTAAGTTATTCTCCTACATAACTGAAATGGTGATTATATAGAATCATATATAATTTGTAGAATTTGTTAGGGTTTTTTTTCCCTTACAATTAGGATCATACTTTTTCTATAAACTTTTGCTGTGAATTCTCTATGTGGCTTCATCACTTTGAATATTTTAACACAGCACTGTTCATTTCCTTTAGACAGTCCTAGAAGCCAGAGTTATCAGGGAAAGGGTTACATTACTTTTAAGGTGATGACTCTCCTGGAAATTCGTTTCCTTGTCCTTCGGGACTCTGAAAAAGCTCTCGGAATGGAGCTCTGCTTCGGAGAGTCCCTAGGATCCTGGATACCAGCCAGCGCAGGGATTGGCCAGGGCCTCTGCTGAGCCCTGCAAGCTTTTGCCAGTTTAACTGAGTCCTTCAATACTTTCTGGTCTCCTTGCTTCATACCCAAAAGTAGTGTGATCCTAGATGTCATCTCTGCACTTGACAGATGTGGGGCCCCAATTTCCCTTTGTTGACTCTTACTTCCCAGGACATTGGGCAGAAGTAAGACCCTACAGAGGGCCCGGGAGGCAGGGATTCGCCTTCCCCTTTCACTGGTGACTTCCAGCCTGCTCTTCTATCTCTACAGATGTTAACCTTCAGCCTTTCACAAACGCTTTGCTTAGGACTCTGAAGCTTTCTCTTCTTGCTTTCAAACTGAGTTCTACACCTAAAATACATAATTTGCCAACATTTCGACACTCAAGTGGGGCCAGGCAGTTTCCCACAATAGCCAAATCTACCCAATGCACTGGAAGTCCTCCAAAAGCTTTTCTTTGTGTCACATAACTGTTTTTTTACTTTCTTATTTACTATTACATTAAAATTTCCCATGTTTATTAAAATTTTGTGAGCTAAATTTGAATGGCTGTAAAATACTCCTTCCGACATATGCTAATTTACCGATCACCTTCATTATCCTTCTGTTGGACATCACATTTCCTGCTTTGCTATCATCGAATGGGAATTCACTTTGTTCTTTGTGCTCTTTGGGAGAAATAAGGTGTTTCAGTATTTTTTTTTCTTAGCACTGAAGGTAGAAGGAGGTAAAATAACAAATCCCATGACCACATGATAGATCAGAGGCAGAACAAAGATGTATCCAGGTAGCTTCACTCCAAAGTATCTGCTGGTATCCTTCTCTCCTTGGTAAGAAGGAAATGCAGAATCCCAGCTGTGTGCACCCGCATCCCACCCCACCCCTGGGGCTGTCTGGGGCGTGTCACACTCTCGCTGCACAGATTCTACTAGTTGTGCTGCAGGCAGGATGGCCCAGTCTCCGCTGATGGCCAAGGACTTGGTTTATTTACACCAACTTTTCTTCTAATGAAAAACAACATTTGGGAAATCCTCTGGTGTGAGCTTCAGAATATTTCTGGAAACTCACAATCCCTAAACACACAAATACGTACAATTATTAGGTATTCTCCAAACAAACTTTTCTCAACACTTCCCCTGTTTCTCCTGCTCCCGAGTGATCAGTGTACCATGATTATAAAACCTCTTCCCTTTTTTGTCTAGCGTCTCAAAATGTCAAGCTGGCAAAGATAACAAATATAAAAAAATCCCCAAACACAAGTGCTCACCTACAGACCTTTTCTATAAGGCCTATTTTCCACAAATACTATTTAGACCTATTACTGGTTGCTTTGTTACTATTACCATCTGTAATTCAGTATGCTTCCTCTTTTATTAACACATTTGTACCAAAAATGGTGTCAGACAGTCTTTAATGTCACCCTGGGTGTCCTGGGGATGAGGGGTGGGAGCAGGGTCCTACATCTTGCACAGTAGCTTACTATTTAATTTCCATTGTAATAATCCACCCTTTGTTCAAGGTATTTGAGGCAGCAGGGTGTTCCCTTTCTTTATTCCTGTGATAGAATGGATGCCTTCACCTCGTCTTGGACATCTCATCAGATGCCAGATTCTTCTCTGAAACGCAGAGCAGAGCCTGGCGTGCTATGTGCAGAGGGTCTCAGAAGAACGCATTGAGCACGGGTGTCCCATTTTCACTGAGAACAGCTGCCCATTTGCTGTGGAGAAGAGAGGCCTCAGGGTTAGAAGGGACCAAACTGCTCAGCCTTTAATGTTTTTTGCAAAATTATCTTGTTGACAAGTGCAGCATTATAAATTTGAATCCATTAGCTAAAAGGATCCATAAATATTTGAATAATGGCCTTTTTAGAGTTTTACCAGTCTATCAAACTTGTCACATGTCCACTTTTTCCATTTTTCCTACTGCCGAAAAGAAAAAGGCTGAACTAAATCTTGTAGATGGTTTCTAGACATGAGTACTTTATCTCCGCTTTCAAAATGGAAATGCTTTGCTGAGCAGAGGTGGTTTCACAAAAGCCCACTAGTTTCTGGGAGTGGTGGTGGAGGGTGACCGTCCACTCACATTTGTCCTGCCTTAGGTGTGTAGAGGCATCGGGTAGCAGGACTCCACTCTCCAACTGCACATCTAGGAAGTGCCAGGTGCTGGGTTCTGGCCAATGAAACATGAGCCTACATGACATGAGTCACACCCAGGGAGAGGTTTTATGGAGCTCATACATCTTCCCTGGTGTGTCTTTTTTTTTCCTCTTTCTCTCTCTCATTTTCTTACTAGACACTGAAAACTCTGAGGCAGTGAGTGATGGAGTCATAAACTAGAATTTTGGGGTATTGTGATGCTTCCTGGAGTGAAGCAACCCACATTCTAATCATACACACCCAGAGTGGTCTGTTGTACGTTTGTAACATTTCTAGAAATTGTACTTCCGGTGTGTTAAGCCAAAAGAATTTGAAATTGACTTCAGCAGCTAGCAGTGACCCAGCATACACAGTGACCCTTTGCAAGTTCAAGCAGCAGCAAAATATTTTTCTTTCCATGCTCTGAAATTCCAGATTTCTTTGGATTTGTTCGTCAAACAAAATCTCCTAAATTCTGAAGCAACGGTCTCTGCATGTGTTTCCATCTACATGATGTAGATCTGCATTGTTTGTGTTGGGTGATGACTCTGCCAAAGGCTGTGTAACACCTTAGTAAAAGGCATGAGCACCAAGCAGATCGGGATGTCACACACATTCCACCACTCGCTGGTCAGACTCTACAGGAACGTGGTGCATCTCTGGAGCCGCAGCACACAGCACAGCACTGGGAACCTCAGTCAGAGCTGCGCCTGAAACGGCCATGTTGGTGGCACTGATGGAAATTCGCTATGTTCATTTCATCCATATCACTAGACTTTCGTAAGCATACGGACAGGTTGAGCAACTCACTGCACAGCTTCACCCCACAGCCTCTCCCAAACCATAACCGTCTTCGGGAAGTAACAGTTTAGCATTATCCTCCCTACTTGCGGATTTCAGTTAATGGTTAACATCCATGGAGCTGTTGCTATGTACCAAGAACCCCGCTAGATGCTCTATCAACATTGCTCCTGTTGATCCTTACAGCCACCCTATAGGATTTACATAATTGTCTCCAGGAAACTGAGCCTGAGAGAGGTTAATCAAGTTGCCAAAAATTACAAAGCTGCTGAGTGATGGAGTATGAATTTAAACTCCAATCTGCCTGGTTCCAAAGCCCTGTGCTGTGGGAGTATCACATTATGGACACCCATATGAAAAATTGATTTTATAACCCGAGGTCCCTCAGGTTTTAAAAGGAAGCCAGACAGCCCTCTGTGCACTGCGGTGTTTTGAGCAGCAGATCTAGCTCTACCCACTGGTGTGCCAGTAACACCTTCCCTTCCTTGTTGTGACAACCAAAAGTGTCTCCAGCCGTTGCTAAATGTTTCCAGGGGACAATGGTGCCCGCCTATGGTTGAGATCCAAAATTATAGCCTAGAAATAAATTTTCTTCCCCCTCGGAACTGAAGTAGGCCCCCCCTTTCTGAAGTAAGTGATTACATCTCCATTTTTACCATGGCTGCCAAGAAGCTCAAAAAACCTAAGTTTCAACTATAGCAAACAGATTTTCCCCAAATTCAGAATGATTCCACTTATCATTTTCTAATTCATGATCTACTCTGCCTTTTTGCCTTGCCTCTTTTATTTCCTTACCTATATTTTATATCCCCTTCATCATAACATTTTCCCCCTCTATTTAAAGCTATTTGAATTATTTCACAGAAGACAGTGTGATATAAATACAAAAATATTTTATACAGATTTAGAAACTAACTTAATTATTTAATCAAAGCTAAATCTTTCTAGAAATGATAAATGCTCCTGTTTCTTTTAAATCATCTCAACAATTCTGATAGTTTTAGAATCAGAGTTGGATTAAGAAATTGAACTTTACTGCAATTTTCTGACTCCTATAAATATATTTTAAAATAGGTTTAGGAATAGTAAAATGCCAGACGGAATAAAACAACAGCCTAGGAGAGCTTTGGAAATACTTGTTTATTTTTAATTTTTTTTTTAATTTGGGGTTATATTATCTTACAGTTCTCATTGGAAAGTATCATCCTTAAAACGATTTTTATTGTATGCTTTCCAGGGAGAAGCCTTCTGATAACAAGGTACTTCTGGGAGATGCTTTGTGAGATTGTCCCCACACTCACGCTCAGTACGATGCACCAGGGTGGGTGGAGCCGGTGCAGAGCCTCCACTTTAAGAAATCTACAACACGCTTTCCCAAACACGTTTTCCAGCCTGTCAATTACCAGGGAGATAAAACGGAGTCCGGAACAAAGGGTGACTCAGAGGCTCATTTGGAAATTTGGGATTTCTGGTTCCGATTTGACAGATTTGGAAGAAGAGACAAAACATTTCCTGTAAATGCCATCTCTGGGACGGGTTCTCACTCTCTCATTCCCCCATCAAGCAGAAATCTATATTGTGCCTTGAGCTGAGCCCCAGAGACATTATCAATATTCACACATCTGGCACAAATCTGTTGGAAGAAAAAAAAAACATTATGCCATCTGTATTTCTTCAATCGTTTTATAGCGCAGCTCCGGTCTCTTGCAGTCATTTTGTCACATGGTCTTGTAAATATAAAGTTATATTACTTCTTGGCTTCCTTGAGGACACTGTTCATCATGAGGGGAGGATGAGGAGGTGATGTCACTGCCAGGAAAAAAAAAAAAAGTTCGCCTTTCCCAATCCCCCACCTTCCCTGGAGCACAGAGGAGCCAAATTTCATCAAGTTTGGCACAGTTGTAGGAATTAACATGACTGAAATATATGCCAGATTTCAAAACAATTTCTAACAGTTTCTGTGAGACCGTGTAAGCAACGGAAAATTGACATGTTGTGTTGTGCCCGAGTCAGCCAACTGCTGTCACTGCATAATTAGATTTTCCTGCATGAGAGGAAAGAGTTTCCTTTAAAAAAAATTATGAAATAGAGCAGAAGCTAATATAAAGTATAAGTGGGCCTTTGATTTGTAAAGAGGTGGCCTTCTGTTGAAGAATAACTTTGGACACATGGAGAAAAGGAAGTACACACACACACACACTCGGGAGAGGTCAGGGACTTGGGCTTTCTGCATTTCATGTGCATGAAATGTTCTTTGTGGAGAAAGGAGTATGCATAGCACAGGCCAGATGGAAGCAGGCCCAGTCGGGTGCCTCAGGAAGGGCTAGAACCCAGAGCAGAGAAGAGATCTGGAGTAAATAAATGGGCAGCACTCTTTATAATGGCGGCATCAAGCTGTGGCAGAGTAGCTTCCCTTCTTCCATGGTAGCAGTAAAGTTTCTTTAGCACAGGGTCATCCAGTTAAAACTACATTTCCCAAGCTTCCTTGCAGCTTACTGCGACCAGTGAACCAGGTTAGGTGCATTAAGGTATGAAAGTTTCCAAATTCCATGTCAGATCCTTAGTAGCAAAGGGGGTTTCCTTCCCTTTCCTCTTTCTCATCTTTCTGGAGGCAAAGGGAGGGGGTGCAGTAATAGCCATCTTTGATCCTGGGATGAGCTCCTTCCCACAGGGGTAAGGGGCACCCTAGTGGTACCAGAGCAGTAGGATAGAGCATGCCCTTGTTTCTTTTGAGCCACTCTACTGACCTCCAGTGCTCCATGAAAGAGAGGCCAATCATCATTTTGTCTAACCAGCTTATTTTTAAAATCTCATAACAACAGCAGCTGTTCGGTATCCTAACCCATGTCGTACACTTGGAAATGAACTTCAGAGTTTATGACAACTAGATCTTCACTGACAGGGGAGTGGTCTCACCCCAGGGTACATCATCTCTGTTTCCTAATCATGCCTCCCATGGTAAATGCCTTTACTCAAACAATCTTATCTCTCTGAAAAACAAAATATGACTCAAAATATTGGTTCCTTCCTTCCTTCATTCATGATGAGGTGGTTATAATTATGATTATCACTTTATGAAGAAGAAACTGTAGCTTACAAAAGAGAGGAAACTTGCCTCAAATCCCATGGCTAATAATTTCAGGGGTTTTTTTAAAGTAAAAAAAAAAAATAGTAAGAAAAGTAACTAAATCAGCAACTGCACTGTTAAAATATAGCAGCAGAGCCAAGACTAGGACTCATGTCTTCTGACTTTAAAAATGTTATTTTACATTCTATCTTCTCTGGATCCTGAACCCTTGATTATGAATTAAATTAAGCTTATCTGAGTTAAAACTGTGTGTCACAGTTTATGTGTATTTGTAAAACTGATAATAATTTAAATTTTTTCAATGAGTTTTTTTTTTTTAATTTGCATGAAGATTGTTTTCTGTGTCCAATAACAGAAACCTTTAACTCAAACTGGCTTATTTATTAATGGGGCTTTCTTGACGAATATAACTGAGAATTCTACAGGCAGAGCTAGTTTAGTCCTGGGATTGGAGCAGAATTCCCAGAACACGATTCCGGCCCCTTCCCGGCAGAGGTTCTAAGCTGGCTTCACTCTGAGAATCTACATGCTGTCAGGGTGGCTGCCAGCTGTCCAAGCCTGTGTCCCACCTGGCTCAGTCCAATGGAAAGGAGCCCTACATCCCTGGTGTTGATGGCACTATGGACCTGTTTGCCAACTCATAACCATGTCTGGGAGGGTTTGGGGTTCTGATTGGCCAGGCCACTGGCTCTAAGAATAGAAAAGCTGTGGATTCTCAAGGCTGACCTCACGTGGCTCCAAAGAGAATAAGCAGTGGGTATTGGATAAGCAGCAATAATAGATGCTCACCCCAAAACTCCTCATAGTCTTGGTGCTGCCCCAGCCTTAGACTCCGCCCCCAACTTGACCCTAAACCGTGGCTATTTCTCTGTGGAATCTTTCACACACTTCTATTGTTATATCTCTATGGACTCTTTTGCAGGTTTTTCATTCTAGACACCGCACACACATATGTACACACAGCCACACACACAATGCTGGGATCATGCCACAAGCCCTCTGTAGCCAAAATCTACCAAAACATTCACTGTGCCATCTCCACTGCCATTTTCACCTTTGTAAGCCCTGATGTCTGCATCTGATGGAGATCACAAGCTTTCCAACCTCCCTGAGCTGTTGTGAGGATAAAGCTAAGGACGCGAGTGAGTTCGCAGCAGGTACTCGGTATTACAGGTGGCAGTCATGGAGGTCCCCAGTCTGCTCTCCTTCTTTTTCTGAATTTCACTGAATTTCCACAGTATTTAGATTGACACAGTGCTTATTGGTTCTGCAGCACACACTCTTTGAACTAGATACCCATCGTCTCATTTGCCCACTTTCTATGCCCTTCTTCCCACAATGGGACCCCCAACCTGAAGTTGGCCAGACCAAGTTCTAACTCCCATTCTTGCCACTTACCAGCTGGGAGATCGTGGGCAATTTATTTAAGTCATATGAACTTCGGTTTTCTCCTCTGCAAAATAGGTGAGATATCAAACAATGGAAAACATGTATGCATTCCATTGACATGGCCCCAGACATAGTAGGTATTTAACAAAGGCAAGATTATTTCACATTATAGGTGCTTTAACCTGCTTCAATTCGCCACCTTCATCATCCTAAGAAATGGTCATGGAATGAGTCAAATTGGTATCATCCTTCTCTTCTATGCTTGACTGAATCAGTCCTCAAATACCATTAGACTACCAGGTCAGATCAGAGGAGAAAGCACACTCAGGTTCCTGACTAAGACAATTTAACCATTCTAGTTCAGAGCAAAGATTATCGTAGGGAACAAAGAATAACCGAGATCTAAATGTGAACTAAAACTAGCTGGACACTAATTCTTTTATCTCATTTTGTCTTCCAATAATTCCAAATAAAGCATCATCCCCAATACTGAGTGGCTTAAAATAGTAACAGCATAATAGTTTCACGCTTCAGTAAGTCCTCTGAGTTTCTCTGGTGTTTTTATTTGGGCTCATTTACATAATTGCATTCATACACATGGGCAGGGTTCTCGAACATTCAGCATGGCTTTGCTTCTCCACCCCACAGCTGCTGCTGTCTGTCCACTGGGGCTCTCTGATTCTCCTGCACGTGGGCCCTTGCAACATGGTTGTCAGTGGCAAATGCCATCAGAGAAGCACCAATGACTAGTGATTAGCAAGCTTAGGCTTGCATAGCCCAACATGACAGTGATGCTCCATTGGCCAGAGTAAGTTGCATGGCTGAGCCCAGGGTTAATGAGGACAGGCACTTGGACTCACCTCTGAATGAGAAGAGAGGCAAAGAATTGGTGGTCACTTGACCGCAGAGAGCTTAAACAAGGCCGTATATGGCAACCAAGTGGCAGAGGTAAGCGTCAAATTCAGTTCTGAAGGTCCCTGTAATCCTTTCAGTGTGTGGCAGTGTCTTCGAGTAGACCAGGAATGGTAACTCACCACAATCTCTTAGATTCACACTTCCTTCTTGTAGCAGGTGCATTCTCATGGGATAACAGGTCACGTCCTTGTGGGAGATCTAGAGCCAGCCAGACCAGGACCCAATCCTCAGGTTGTCTTTGGTGGAAGACGACCAAAGATGCTGCTTTCATGAGGGTGAAGCGTAGTATAGTTGGATGAATGGGAAGAGCACAACCCAAGGGGCACCCACTCTAGATTGATTAGTCAAAATAGGCTTCTGTGGGGAGCACCAAGACAAGAGTAGAGGAAGGGAAACAGCCAAGAACACCCAGTTTCAAGCAAAATGTTTAAGAAATGTAAAATCCCCAAGGCTAGAAGAAGCCCAGTGTTGGAGGTACAGAAAGAAGTCCACGTGGCTGGAGCGAGGAAATAAGAAGACCAGAAAACAGAAAGTGTTCCAAGAGGTCAGCAGAGACTAGAGCTCATGGCATTCCGGAGGGAGGCCACAGACCAGCATTTGGGTTTTACTTTAGTTGAACTGGGAAGAAGTTGGAGCCCCCTGAGCCAAGGAATGATATCGCTTACATGTGAGCTGGGTGACACTTGGTGAGCTGCTCTCCAGAACGTAGACTGCAGAAAAAGAGAAGGAAAACCAAGTTCAGCTGGAAGAGTAAACACAGACTGTGCCAATAGGTGTGGACAGGAAGGTGTTCCGTGATGTGCTTTGGAGTATAAGATTTCCTGATGAATTTCCTAGGGGATGGAAGTTAGTAAGGACAGAAAGCCAGGCACAGAGAAGAGACTGTCAGGAAAGGCCACTCACTGGGGCCACAGGTAATAAGGCCAGTCTACTTAATTGTGAAATGAAATGTCTTTGTTTTACTTTGCATTCAAACAACATGAATAGGATTCTTTGTGTTTACTGTCAAATTCATACAGGTGAAAGGCCAAAAAGCTTTAATGAAGTGCAAAGGAAGAGATAGGGATTCGGAGATGCATCCGTTCTGGTTGGTGCCAATGCTTTATAACCATTCTCCCCAGTTGGCTCTCTGATCAGAACGTGGGCGTTCACCTGTAAACTAAAAGGCAGTCAGCTCTAATAAGTGCAAAGTAGAGGTGCACAGCACCTGGGCCCAATTCCATTGTCCATTAGTATGATACATTCAAGTACGATTCAATAATCACAGCAATGGTAATTGTCCTCAGTGAGCCTGAGACCCATTAGCCTCTCCCTAATCCGTGTCCCAATCCCCACAGCTCCCCAAATCCACAGCCAGAGCTTTTCTAATTCACAAAGCCTAAAATGGCCCTGGCAGGAGAGGAACAAACACCCAACATTTCACATATACTTGTGAGCTTTGAAACACTTAAATCAAACCATACCATTCAGCAGGCAGCCGCACCTTGTCAAGGCAAAAGACCTACATCCCATCTTGTCTAATAAATTACATTCAGAGAGTTCGTTCCCTGTTGTCTGCATATTTTCTTGCATAAAACACCCCAAACAATAAATCATCTTTCCGTCTTACTCATCATGTATGGGCTCATTACTTCACACATCATAATTATAATCAACCCACAAAACTCAAGAAAGAAAATCTGAACAATGAAATGATACTTTTTTTCCTTAACATCAGTGCAACTTTGTATGATCAAAGCTTGTAATAATGCAAGTGGGTGATTCTGGATGATTTCAATGTAGCTCTTTTACATTTTGCAGAAATTCTTAACAGGTCCAATACCTAAGGAAGAAAAAAGCTCTTTTGCCTTTAAGACTTCTAAGTCTGATTTTTTAAGTGCACTGATAACTTTAATGCCTAAATTGAAAAATGAGAAGAATATCCGTAGGGAAAAAGGAGCTCACTGCTGCCTCCCTGAAGTTCATCAAATGTTGTCACATATTTTTCTAACATTTTTGACTTGGTTAAGTGCAAATTTAGGTGAGTGTACTTTTTTTCCCAGGGTTCACAGCAATGGAAAGATAATATGTATTTTCTATTAATGACTTTGGTTCTATAGTTTGAGAAATCTTAGACAAATGGCACTTTCTTAAAGACAGAAGGCTGGACAAAATGACCTCTTACTTCCATTATTTTGTGACTTTGTCATCCTTAAATTTTTAAACAACCATATTAAACTCCTTCTTAGGTATATATTGTGGAGGTAAAAACATAAACTCCCCCTTATCAAAATTTGAATGGCAGGCAAAAGTACACACAGCTATTCAGAAAAACTAAAATTAGTAGCTAAACAAATTGGTGAAAGGTTAAAAAAAACCACCTTCAATTTCACCAATTTTTAGATCACTTGGGAAAGCAGAAAACTATAATTCACAAGATTAATAAAGTACCACCCTAAATATAAGTCCAAATCCTTTTTCAAAATTTGTTCTTGTCAGTAATGTCTAATTCACTGATAATAGACCAATGACGAGATGCCCTGGTCAGCCAGGCTTTTTTCACAGCTGTCTTTATTATCTTCTTATTTATTAAACTTTACCTGTCTGCTTGTTGAAATCCTCCTCTGAGAAGCTTCTTGACTGTCTACTCTCCTAAGTGAAGTTAGTCATCTCCTGTCCTGAGTTTCTATACATCTTTGAACCTTCAAGGAATTCTATTACAATTATTTGCTCTGACATTGATCTCCTTCATGCATCCCTGTCTGCTCCTTCTGCTGGTCTTCCTAGTTCTGTAGAGTCTTCTCCAAATCTTCACAGGTCTAGCATATCTCTTTGCATGTGTCCCTGAGGGATGAATCTACCCCTGGGAAGTCTATTGTTTAAGAACTTAGTTTTGTTCTAAAAATTAATAAAGCATTTTTCATGGTCTCCACATTTTAAAAGGCTCATGTGAATGAGTATGTCACCATTTCACAAGCATAAAAGCACTAATCTAGTTCATGATCATCAATGACTTCTATATCACAAAAAATAGACACAAGTAAATATTATGTGCATCATACGGGCTGTCCCAATAGTATCTCTGAAATAGTTCCCTCCCCAAAACAGAAAAGAAAAGAAGAATTAGATCAAGGCTATTCATCTAGTAATCAACTTGTAGGAAGTACAGGGGACAGAAGAACATACCATCTGACACTGTGATGATGAGATTAGTAAAAGCCAGATTGGGAAAAACTCTACAGTGAGTGCAAACTACCTGATAAATGAACACATGGATTTTCAGAGGGGGAAATAAGGCATCTAGAGATTGAAGGAGAAATAAAAGAATATTAACAAATTGCAATGCACGGATTGTAATGCAAGACAGACTCAAGCAGTAAGAAAATTATAAAGTAGACCCTTCCTAGATGTCTGATAATACTTTGGTTTGGTTTGCGTAGAGCTTAAACCTTTTCAGGATAATCTGGCAACATCGCAAAACATGAGATTTCACACATGCACACACATCAAGGAAAAACCTATATTGCTGAACTTTTTAAAAATAATTAAGAAAATATGGCACTAGTGGTCCATGCTCCTACATCATCCTTAGAAGTTTGGAAGCAAAGGAGAAACATGCTGAAAACAATGCTTCAGGGAGTCACGTGGTGACTGCATTAAAGGGAAAAGACGTTACAAGCTGAAAATCTTTTAAAATCTCACCTGAGATAATGAGGACCTGGTGACGAAAAAGACTGAAGAACTAAAAGCAGGAATGAGAAGTAATTGGTGCCAGGCTATTGGCCCCCATCACTTGAAGAACAAGGGGTTAGGATGGTTCTCTGCCTTACTGGAATCATTCAAAATGAGGAAAAATGTTGGTTTTGTGTTGAGAATTTTTGGAAGATGATTACACAAGAGATGAATATAGAAAATTATTTCCACACTTGAAACGACAGTGGAGTAACTATATTGATATTTTCCCAGACATTTGGAAACGTGGAAGGAAACAGGATCTATGTGAGAGGTGAGAAATGTAGACACTGGGAAGCGCTTCAGTTTTCTCCTGACTCCTTCAAAGGTAAGAGAGAAAATTGTCCCTCTACTGCCGAATGTGATGGTGCAGGAAAGAAGGAGACAGTAGCAGTAATGGGCCCTGGCCAGTGTGAGAAGATAATGAAAGCAAAGGTTGAGGAACCACTGTGCATGCTGGGGAAACTTACTGCAAGAATCAGGGCTTCTTGCACCATGCCAAGAAGGAAGAGGAGACACAGTGTATGATCAACAGAGTTTGCATCAATATCAGCTGATTCTGAAGAAAGTCTCCGGGGGGAACCACACAAATGGCCTAGCTCTTCTCTTACTTTGTTCTTCATAATGCATGTCAGTCCCAGATACCACATTATTATATATCATCTATGTGCTTCCTGGCTTGATTCTGCCTGTCTATCCTGGCAAAATGCAAGCTCTGGAAGAGCGAGAACGTGTCTCTTTTGTTTACTGAAATATCCTCAAGTCAGAGAACAGTTCCTGAAGCATAGTTAGTTCTCGGTCAGGATTATTTGGAAGCGTTCACTGGCACACAGTTCAGGAAGAAATCCACTGGGCAATTCTAACACAGTGTGATGAGAGCCAGACATCCACAAGCCTAGGGAAGCACAGAGAGGCCGCCTGCAGTGTCACTTGAAGAATAAGCTACTGTCAGATGTGAATGCTAACCCACCTAGTGCAAAGACGGAGGAGCTCTTTGCATATTATTTAATAACTGGTATTGAAAGACACACCCTGTAAGCCGCAGGGACAACAAAATCTTCCCAATTTTTACTTCTAGCTCCAGCAAACACATACCTTATGCAGAGAAAAAAATGCGGGGTGTGATTCTCACTAAATTCACTCAAGCCTGCTGCCATTTAAAGAGAGGTGGGAAGACACTAGCTGGAGATGAGTGTCTACAGCATTTGTGAGATACAAAATCAACTGAGCCCTGTTGGAATTAATTTAGGAACCTGGAAAGGCTGTGTGTGTGTGTGTGTGTGTGTGTGTGTGTGTGTGTGTTCATCTGAGCAAATTTTCACCCACACAGAGGAAGCCAGTGGACAGTCACACGCAGAGGAGGGTGGGAGTGCAAACCCTGCCCATTGACCTCTGCTGGCTCCTCTGGACATCAGGGGCAGTGCCACCACCCTGCTTTATCAAAATGCTTCCCTTGCAAAACAGCACGAATTGTCAGATACAGATGGTGATGCTGACTTCTCAATAGGGGAAGAAAGGACCTAAATTAGACTTCTATAAAAAGAATATTGCATATTTATTTCCACAATAACACCCAGGAAAAATGTTAGTCAAGAAGCAAGCAATTGGGTGAATAAATAAGCTTGTCTTTGTTCTCATCAATTAAGTTATTACATCAGTTGGAAAACCAGTGAATTATAATACAGATGTTTAATGAAACACTGCTGAGCCTATAAGTCAGACTCCTATTTTGTGGTGTGATTTTGGCTGCATAGTTTTGTGTGTGTTAAACCGTATTTATTAGCTGATACCCATTATTATTTTGAGCAAGGTATAATTCAGTTGTCAGGCCCCATCGCAGGCAAGGAGATTTAATCAGTAAGAGCCGCTTTGCTAGTGAGTATAAAACAATGTGGGTTTCATGAAGCAATCACGGCAGTGTGAAAAAATGGGATTAATTAGTATTGTACAAGAACAGGCAGCATGCTCATTAAAACCTTGTGAGGTGGCTCTTGATAAACTGCCACTTGATAGGACCGCATTAATGTGACAAGGCAAAGACTTTATTTCCAAATCCTTTCTGATTGTATCCCGCTTTTAAGTTACCTGAAATGACCCGCCTTGGCATTGGGAATACAAAGATCAAAATGCATGCCAGGGATCCCTGAACCACCTGGACCGCGAAGCCATGCATAGATGGGGAAGCTTCAAAGACAGCGCTTTTTGAACTCGCAGTCAAACATAAATCAATAACTGCAAATGAGGAGCACCGGGGGTGGTGGATTTGCATTCTCACTCGGCAGGTTGGGCAGAAACTAATTTGACAATTGGCAAGCCACCTTAATGAAGGCCACGCGACAGACCGACAGACCGGGTCTGCCTGCCTCCTACTGCCGGTGCTGCTCTGAAAGGGATCAGCAGAGGAGGGTATCAGGGTCTCTGGGAGTGGCAGGGACGCTGTGGAAGGGAAAGGGGAAGGTGACATCCTCAGAGGGTGACACCCTGCTCTTCACTTGCCTTTTCCTCTTTGCACTCACCAGACAGTGGTTTGAGTTGCCACCGTGTCTCCCACAGTTTCCACAGTGAAGTTATGAATTACTTTGTTTTGTCTTCACAGAAAAAGTGCACATGAAATAATAATAATCATAAAAAGTGAGAACAATCAGCTTTGGGTGAGGAGTATTTTTGAGATATCTTGGGCTCATTTTCCTTTTGGGCATCTAATTTATTCTTTTTCAAAGGTGCCATCATTTGGGTTCTGTCTTCACATGCTAGTCCTGGGTGAGGGTGAGCATTTTTAACAACTACTAAAATGGATTCTGAACAATTTACCCAATCTGGTTTCTTCAAAGAATTTTCTCTTACCTATATGCCTACCGCTTTCCTGGTGGGCTTAGCTAACAGAGCATATAAGGCAATTGTGCATGCAACAGCTATTTGTTGAAGGTGTTTTGATGGCTGGAAAATGCTGTCCAGAAACCTCAGAGTCCCTGCTCCCCTATTCCCCAGCTATTTTTTTTCAAAAAAAAAAAAATTTTAAACCAAGCTTGTTAAATTTCACCAGCATATTAAATTAATGCGTCCTGCCGTGAAGCTCAAGTACTCAGCTCACAATTATAGGTTGTTTGCAATTGAACTTGGGTAATTCCACTGCAATCTGCAAATTCAAGGCACTGGGTAGAAGCTGGGCTACCTGAGCAAGCCAGATAGGATTAAGCACACTGCTTTATCAAGTGATGTGTTGCAATATTATTAATTTAAACCCTAACATCTCATTGTTGTGATCCGAACTGCATGATGTAATGTGAGATGACAGCCATTGAATTAATAGAAAATGGAATTGATCTCTCAAAATTTCACACAAAATAAAGGCACAGAGACAGACAAAAATAAAGGGGGAAAGACAGACAGACAAATACATTTAATGCTTTTCCTGTGTTTCAATGAGTTGGCTTCCATCCATCTACATTTAGTGTGTGATGTAGCACTGGCTGGTGAGTGGCGAGGCCCAGCCATCTTATTTATTCCTCTGTAATGCAAAGTAGAGAATATGTTCCAATTTTGTTTCTTTTATTTTAGCAGGTGAGTGGCACAGAGCTAATATACCGTAAGTGGAGGTTCAGGCATTACCATTTATGCATGACACAGTAATAGGAAATTTTCTGCCCCTCTTAGCTTGATGAGAACATTCTGCAAAGACCCTACAACTCCTGCAGGTAGTGGCCACCTACTTGATTTATAATCTTACAGTGGTGGAAGAGGTTAGCTGGGTAATTTAAACCACTAGATTTCACTAATGAACTAGGGCCAGGGAAAAAGCACTTTACATTGTAAAGGCTCCATTTCACCTTCCTTATGCTCCACGTATTTTATCTCCAAATTTTTACATTATTTATATAAAAAGGGAAATGGTGCTCGCACAGGAAAATGAGCAAGCAAAACATCTTCGCTAACAGAGTTTCCCCTACAAGTCACCGCAGGTGAGAGCCCTTCTTTCTGGGTAACAAGAAGTGGGGTTGTCAGATTTAGCCAATACAAATGCAGGATTTGAATATTAGATAAATAACAAATCACACAATATCAGGGACACATCTCTGTGAAATCTCATTTGTTGTTCATTCAAGATTGAAGTATTACTGGGGATCTGGAATCCTAAACTGAATCCAGAGGCTGCTTTCAATGAAATGTTAGGGAAAAATGCTCTCCAGAGCTTGGGGGACCTGACTAACGGAGAGGGTCTGGTCTTTCTGCTTCGCAGTGGAGCACTTTCACTCCATAGATTTCTACAGGCTTCTCTGTTCTTTGAGATAAAATATTGGTCACTTTTTTCTCCACAGAGTCAAGCACATCTTAAGTGATGTTTCCTTCATGTTAACCTTAGAGAGACTTTTCTTCTGATATATGAGTAAAGAACATATGCAGTGGTCCAAATTCCTAGGACCTTCCACTGCCACTATCACCCTTACTAAACATCTCCTTGTATCTCTGTAGATTGCAGTGTCAAAAGCACTAACCATGAATATACCCCAAAGAACCGAAAACACTAAAAACAGGTGCTCCACGTCTACAGGCGCACACACGTCTCCACCAACACCATTCTTAATAAACCAAAGCCTTGTGGAAGCAATCCCAAGGGCCATTCATGGATGAATACATCATCAAACTCTAATCTAGCCTTATAATGGAAATTATGCAGCCACAGTAAGCTACGGCATACCAACACGTGGCACAAAGAACTTCTCATTTCCCACAATGCAAATAAATAGCAAACAGTTTTCCTGCAAGGTACTAACTCAGCTAACATGAGTCGGGCACCTCAAAGAGTTGTGAGTAGCAATGCATACCCTTTGTGCAAATGAGTTCAAGGCGCCCCGTCTTGCTGCCAGATCCTGCCCACAGTCTCCTTTCAGCAGCTCCGGCCTGCAATGTGCTGGTTGTTAACCTTCAAGGGTTCCTAAGATAGAGCAACGTTGGAGCTTAACAAGTGTGCATTTCGGGTGGGTTACCTGCTGTGTGACATATGTGATTCTTTAATCCCTGAGCACCATAGCGTTCTCACGTACAAGTCGAGTATTCCTTATCTGAAATGTTTGAGATCAGCACTGTTCAGGATTTCAGATTTTTTTTTTTGAATTTTTGAGAATTTGTATGAACATCATTAGGCATTTGGGGAATGAGACCAGAGTTTAAATGTGAAATTTATTTGTGTTTCATACACACTACACACACATGGACAGTAATTTTATGCAGTATTTTTTATAATTTTATGTATGAAACAAGGTTTATGGTATTGAATTTCCTACTTGCTCCATCTCATTGCTTCTCCAAAAGTTTTGGATTTTGGAGTCTTTCAGGTTCCAGACGTCAGACTTAAGGATGTTCCGCCTTCCACAGCATCTATTTCCAAAGGACACTGCAGGATTAAATAATTGTTTAAAGGATTAAACTTAAGACCAGTATCTGGCACTCACCAACATGGCTGAGAGTAAAGACAGCACATCACAGACCCACCAGACCTTCCACAGTCCTGGAAGGAGAGTCAATGCTCCCACTGTGTCCAGTGCGGAAACCCACCTAACAGTTTCTCACAAAATTCACCCACCTGCTCTATGATTCATAAATTCTGCTCGCAGATCTTTACCCAAAGTAAACAAAAACTGACATATCTTAAGAGACATAAATGTTTATCACACTTGTGTTGAGGCTAGGAAAAAAATACAGAAACAACCCAAATGCCCATTGGCCCTAGAATAAATTGTTCATAAAATACTATTCAGCCATGAAAAACAATGAGCTACAAATACACAAACCCATACTAGCGAATTTCAGAAACGGTCCATGGAATGATCCAGCCCCTTAACGGAACGTGCTACATGGTTGCATGTTTATGAATTCAGAAACAGGCAAACTAATCTATGCAGAAAGAAATTAGAACAGAGATTGGCTCTGACAGGCAGAATTTGAGGAAACTCTCCAGCGTGGTGCTTAAACCGTGTGGTAGGTAGAAAACATTTTCAGAAAAGGGCCAGATAAACAGAGACTTCAGCCTGCAAAGTCTACATATAATCTCTGTTGTATAGTCTTTATATCTTCACTTAAAACAATCCTTTAAAAATACAAAGGCCATGCTTCTTTCCCCCACCGCCAAAAACTGTCCACAGGCTCGTTCTAACCTACAGGTACTTGTGTGCCAACTTCTGATCTAAACCTTGACTGAATGTTACACACATGTATCAAAATTTGTAGAACAGTGTACAAGAGCCCTGCCTTTTCCTCTGTGTGTGTTTCTCAGCAAAATATACTATCATGCCTGATAGTTGACTTAATGCTCAGATGTTAATGTTACTCTGACTTCACATATATGATATACTCATTTTTAATTAAAACAAAGAAATCATCATTCCTGCACGTTGTAAAACAAGTTCAAACCATATATTTTAAGGCCTTCATTATGATTCCTTTGTCTCCCTACTGCTATCCACATACATATTTCTGTTCCCTTCCCACAAACAGAATTTGATTTATCAGAGCAGTATCTCAAACCTGGGGATGCTCTAGTCCAGACAAAACATGCTTAGGCCTCTAGGGGGCTTCTAACCATGGTAGCCAGAGAAAACGCGGCAACAACGGACAGAACTCTCCCTACCACCTGGTGCCCTCCTAAGAACCAGCCCTGTTTGCTCAGGAATCTCCGTGGAACCAGAGCTTCACAACCATGGAGCAAAAAAGTAGTGATAGGAAGTAGAATGAGCTAGAAACGCTCGCTTGTCTCCAGCAATGGAAGGCGTGTTACGGAGGGTGGGTGGGAAATATAAAGTGCTTTGCTAATTGAAGCATAAAAGGACTTAGAGTGTGGCTGTCCCACACCAGCTGATTGCCCTTCTTCTTGAAATTCCCACTAGAACTTTGAGGTGGAGATATTGAGGATTTTTTTTTTGAATTTTTGAGAAATCATACTGTTCCCAACTAAGGAACAGTCTCTCTTCCTCTGCCTTTCTCAGCTGGAATGAAGGAAAAATAAACTGATTAACTAATGGAATTAATTTAATTATCTTCAAGAATATTTTAAATTAGTTATTATGTCTATTGTTCTCAATTTCTCTTTGGGAAAAGGGGAAATAACAAAGAGGTCCTGACCACCATCGTTGGGGAGATCTGTTGGGCAGGTAAGACGGGCACCTTCACCTCATCCCTGCACAGGCAATGGTAGGAAATAGGTAAATGCAAATATGACCTCTGGATCTTATTAAATAACTTGGCCAATATCTAACCTAGACAGTAAGAAACTAATAACGGGCCAAGCAGAAGCCAAAATTTCTGGGAAGTGTCCAAGATGACTACAGACCAGCATGGAAAATGTATAAACTAAGCAGACTTCAGCTATGCTCCAAAATAGGCATAGTTTCTGAGTACAAAAAGCTAAGAAAAAATGACATTTCATAAGGAAATCTCAACTTCTCTGGGATGGATTCCTGGAAATGTCAATAAAAGAAAAATATTAAATTCTCACAAGGGAACTTTGTTCCAATTAAAACAACTTCAATTCATTCGCTGTCAAGAATTATCTTTTTACAGATAACTCTGATCTGTTAAAATTGATCAGAACATGATGAAGATTGCAAAAAAATCACTGTTCCCAAGAGTGGGAACAGTGATCAGTCACAGAATACCGGGCAGTGACTTCTATTACCATACGGTGAGGAGTGCTACAAATATTCCTGGTAAGTAGAGTCAGGTAACCATGTCTCAAACACAAGTTGAAGCGTGTTTTATATGCATGGAGGTTGTCAGGGAAACAAAAGAGTAATAAGAATGAAGAAATTCAAGATAATTCCAAAGGAACCCAGTCTGCAAACCTCTAACCTGTCTCTTTTCTGTCTTCTGTGCTCAGAACCAAGTAACTTTCCTAAACTCTAGAGAGGGATCCAGTTGGCAAACTAGCTAGAGTGCCTCGCGAAAGGCCCCCCCACGCCCCGCAGCTGGGAAGACTGTTCTGATGCTGAAGACAGGAATTCTGGAGAGTAGGAGGAGGAGATTTTTCACAGGGCTTCTGGTGGCCTCTGTTGCTATGGCAACCATCCCCTTTGTTTCCCTGGATCCAGAGCTACTGCCTCATTTAGTGACTGGCATTCAGGTGAGGCAGCTAAGTGATGGCATTAGGAAAATGAGGACATGGAAACACACAGCCACCCCAGCAAACACACATTCACACAGTCAGGATGACCCTCCAGACTTCTCGCCATACTCTCTGTAGGTCAGTCAGAATCACAGGATTGCAACTGCTGTGGAATAAGAAGCATGGGGACATGGTAGCTCTGGCCTGGCTGTCATCTGGCTGGTGCATTTTGCCTGTCCTCTGATTCCTGCCCTGCTCTGCGTTTCTGCACCTGTGGAGAGGTCACTTTCCTAATCAGGCTTTGCCTGACCTCCTCCCGCTGCTCTCTGCCTGAGTTCCTCACTCAGCTCCCATTGGCTTCCTTCATGGACCTGCTCACAATTCGTGCCTACTTCATCAATCATTTTCTATTCAGGTCTTTTCATGGGACCCCCAGTGAGATTTCAAGCTCCATGAGGACAGGGACTTTGCATTCATTCCCGTGCAGTGAGAACAGATGAAGGGAGTCACACAAATGGCAATGAGTGAATATTTGTGCAATAAGTGAATGATACGATAGCGTTGGAAATGTGACCTAGAGGGCTGAGACACTGAGTGTTTGTCCAGAAGTTTGGAGTCTCCCCATTCTCTTTTCTTTTAAATGAACAGCAAACTAAACTCATATTAAAACTGAGGAATGTGACCTGAGTCTCAACTCCGTGTTACTCTCATTGCAGCGTCTGCTGCACGGCAGAGCTTTCTCACATCTTCACCCAGTCATACATGTATGATTGAATAGTGTAGGGGTAAGGGAGTGTCAAGTTGTCATTCAAGGAATGGGGGCAACCAAGCACTCAGTACAAACTTCTACCAGGTATTTTCCCACCAACACAAGACCCAAGAAAGAGAGGACCTCGGGTCTTTATTCTAAATGTTAATTGAGCGAATCCTAGAAGGAGGAAATCTCTATCATACAGAAAAGAAGGAAAAAAAGTGGCAGAAGCAGAGGGTGGAGGAAATGCTAGAAATACATAGCGTCCCTTCCCATCAGTTCATTCTGTTATTCAAAAATTTACTGACTGGATTGCTCTCTTGATCTGCCTGTATTAAAAGGTATCAACAGACGCTATGGAGGAACCTCATCCCACTGCCCCATACTGGAATATCTTCCAGATCTATAATGGAATGAGTGAGAAATTGGATAAACTTTATGGAAAAGCATATTTAAAACAACTTTGATGGGACTTGTTCTTTCCAAGATATGGAAGGATTCCAAAACCTAAACAAAAGCTATCATGCAAAAGCTCTGATAATTTCACAGCCAGAAGGTAAAGTTAGAGTTGAAGATCATAGAGTGGCAAAGTGTCTCATATACTAATCTCTAAAAATAAATCCTAGAAGGGAGAGTCATCAAACTCTTGATAATTTCTCAGCAATTGTACTAATGTCAAAACCAGAATTATTTTAAGGAGCTGAAGGTAGCTCTACTTTTCCTGAGAATCCAAAAACTATCTCATACAAGATTCTCTACCTTATTGGCTAATGCAATTGAGAGAGCTACAATGTTTCTCTTTTGCAACATTTCAGGCTTCATGGTCTGAGATGGTGTGGTTGGCTAAACCTAGGATTTGACTTCATGTTACAAGCTTAGCTGCAAGAGAGCCAGGGAAATGCATACCTGGTATCTGTACTTACAACTGGCATGTGGACTCCACCTCCCACCAAAACATATTATGTGAGATTCCTTAAGAAAACAGTTGGTCAGCTATAATTAAGTACAAATGTCCCCTGTATCCAGAAACACAGTAGGCTATGTATGAACTGATGGGTCTCTTGAATCAAAATTTTTTTAAAAAATGTTAGATTACCCATTGCCTGATTCAGGAGATGGTAAAAGGGTTTGGAGTTTAATGTATAAAAGTCAAATCAACAGTCAGGATTTTCTTTCATGAGTTTTGTCACAACTTACCTTTGCCTCTGTACCATGAAAACAGTCATAGAGACTACACAAATAAATTAGTGTGGCTATGTACCAATAAAACACTAGAAGCACAGCTTCTTGGCCTGTAGTCATAGTTTGCTGATGCACAGAGCATGTATTCTAAGGTCTGATTGCCTGGGTCTGGCTGTAGCCACTCCCATTTGTGATCTACTGCAGTTTTAATTAAATCCTTGCCTCAGTGTTCTCATTTATAGTGCAGGAAACTCAAGATCCACTACAGAGTTATTGTGAAAATCATATAATATCTGTACAATGAGTGAAGCAACCTGAAACAGAAAGTACTCAAAAAGTATACCATGTACTGTCCTTGTATAGGAAATTAAAGTATCACAAAGGAGCGCTAGATATGCATTGACTTAATCTTCTCAATATCCCTTTCTTTGGAGACAGGCTTCCTCCAACCCACGACTAGATTCTGCTTAACTTATATGGGATGGTGAGGTATAAAATGTCAAACATTGCTCCAAAGATGAGTAACTCGGGTCACACCAAATAAAGATTTTTTTTCAATTCTGAATAATTTTGATCATCACATGACCCAAACTGAGCTCTCAGGAGGCTTTCATCTATTAAAAGAGACTTCAATACAAATAATTTGTAATACCCAAAGTCAGAAACCAAAAAAAAAACCTATTAATATAAGATAAGAAGATAATACAGATAGAATCTATAAAACTGGAGTTTTTAATCAAGCCTACCTATGAGGAAATGTTGTGTTTTGTTTTGTTTGTTCATTTATTTGTCTGTTTCAATACATACTTGGTTACTCCAAATAAATCTAATAATTCAGTATTTTAAGAGAAAGGGTGGGAATGTATCTATATGAGAAACAGATTTAAAGTGAACTATGCTTTCACCTTCTATTCAGACCTCCAAAAATGATAATGTAGCATTAAATTACAGAGAACTCATTTAATAGCAGCTCAAAAGCTATTTCTTATAATAAAAGTTTAAACTCTAATACCATAGTGCTATAGGTTAGAGGAACAGATAAAGTTAGGAATAATGGCAAATAACTACATTAGTTAGGATTATTTTGATTGCAAGTGACAGAAAACCCAAATCGAAAGTTAAAATAAAGGGGGTCAGTTAATGGCTGCACCACTGGAAGTTGAGTTACCTTCAGGGAAGATTGCATCTAGAAGCTCAAACCATGGCTTCTAGGTTCTGTCTTTCCTTTTACTTTTATGTCTTTGAGGTCTTGCTTACTTATGTTTAAATATTTTTCAATATGGTAGACCTGACATTCCTAGGATCACTATTGAAACTCAAATCCAGGGTAAAGAGGATTCGTTCTCAGAGTTCACTGATCAATTTTGGAGAAGAATCTGAATAGCTGAGTTACTTAGCAATCAGTTGAGGACTGGACCAAACAAGTGACAAAGACAATGGGTCCTACTATGTGACAGCACTGATAAGTCTCATTTCACAGAGGAGAAGATCACAGTGAAAACATTACCCCCTTATATCATGCCTGATCTAAGCAAAGAGGTTAGTCCCTCCATCCCAACCCTGCAAATGGTAGTAGGAAAATACGCATGCAGCTAGTATAGTCATGAACAGACTGATTCCCAACAAAGGCTTTTGTTCAAACTTCCTGTTCCATCACTCACCAGTAACCCCCCAGAGGATTAGATATTCACCAGTGCTAGCACAATCTTCTTAGTTCAAGTGCAGACTTGAGCATTGGCAGTGGCTTAGGATACTGCTGAAGATTATCACTGTCAGCAAGAACCCTTTTCAATCAGAAATAAATCTTAACAGGCAGTGACAACAGATTCCATATCACCGCAGCTTTAGAAATCCCCCTTTTTCATTCTAGTGAGTTCAGTCTTCTTAGGGGTAAACAGAGTCACAGAAAAGGGAAATGTCTGATTACATCTCATGTGACTTCTGATACAAGAGGATCCAAACTTCTTGAGCGGCACCTCATTCAAGACTCTGGTAAACATGCCTTAAAAAGATGCCAAATGGCAGTTTCCAAATCAGTTCACACATGAATATAACACAATTAGTGCCAAGAGCTGCATTTACAGGAAGGTTTTCAGACAAGGAGCCTCACCAAGTGCGTTTCATGAATGCATTTTGTCAGAACGGTACCCTCCTTCAAACCACCACCACCACCACCACACACGCATCATCAGGAGCCTGGGCCAGAGAAGCACAAGGCATGATTTCCAAATGGGCCATGGTGGAGAATGAAGAATGTCTGAATCTATGGGAAGGGTTTTTAACATTTCAAAATGGGAGGAAATAGAACCACTCTGTGAGATTAAATACGTTAGGCTTTAAAGTCAACCACATGGACTGATCAGAACATTACAAAGATAGTGAATGTCACAGTAACCAGTGGCTGTCTCCATGAGAACTTGTGAGAGTCTTCAGAGCTGAACGCCCTTGCACTGTGCCATGGTTCCAGGTTCAGAAAGCAGAGGATGCAGTTTCAAGATCTGCGATATTTACATGAAACCTGTCAAACAATACGGTTCCTTATCAAAATTTTAAGTCAGATTCAACCTAACCCAAATAAACTCTGAACTAATCACTTGAACCAAACCCTAAGAAAAATCCCAAATTAACTCAAGATAAATTAATTCCAACATTTGTTTCGCAAATAAACCAAAGGTCTTCAATGTTTTTATTCACTAGATATTATTTTACAAAACTTTCATAAAAAGCATGGATTAGTGTTGTGATTCAAAACGCTAGACTAAAATAACACGATTACTCCCTCAGGGAGAAATTTTGGTTCATTTATTTAGCAGATATCTATCAAAACTATAATATGCATTAGCCTTTATTTACTCAGGATATAGTGATAGATTACATCTAGTGGGAAATTACTCAGTAGATTACATTGTTGCCCTCATGAGTATCAAATTCTGCTGGGAAGAAAGAGAACTGTAAAAATCTGGAAAATAAGTAAATGCCTCCCCTCCTAAAAATTTCAAATATCGTATTCTCTTAAATCAGGAGCTGTTTCGAACTATGGCCCACAGGCTGCTTCTGTAAATAGTATTATCAGTCCATTGACAAGCTGATTTGTTTACACATTGTCAATGACTATTTTTGTGCTATATCAGAGGGTTGAGTTGTCCCAACTGACACCGAGTGGTCCATGAAGCCTACAATATTTCCTGTGTAACCCCTAACAGAAAATTCGCTGTCTGCTACAGAAACAAACAAGAGTGACCATGGTAAAGCGTGAGGGGATAGGTATTGAGCATCAGGTCTGGGGAGGATGGAAAAGGTGGTAGTTTCAGTTATAACCTATGTAATAAGAGGCCAGCCACGGAAACTCAGCGCTTTGGACAAACAGCACAATGTGATGTCTTTCTTTAAAGGAGAATTCTTCAACAAATAATACAAGGCAAACATTTAAATTTTCAGCTTCCTACAGGTTTTAAGAAATAAGAATCATGTTTTAAAAGGAGACAAAATTCCCATAGCATATTGCTAGCAGGTAATCAAGATAAAAAGCTATTTTCAAATTATCTGTAAATGCAAGAGAGATCATTTATAGAGATCGCTATACAAATTTTGGTGTTTTGATTTATTTATTTGTTCATTTATTTTAAAATATTGCTTTATAAGTGATGAACTAGCTGCCAGGCTATAGGATTCAGGAAGCCTCAAAGGGTGATGATAGAAGCCTAAAGCTTTCAATTTATTCTCTGAGTAAGGTGATGAAAGTGTTTCAGAATCTCGTCTGTATTCTCATCCAAGAGATCTGTGAGTTCCACATCATTCAGTAAGCAACACTGTAAAGAAAGGATGGTTCAGCCTTGGTTTTCACAGTCAAAGGGCAAAGGCAAAACCCTGCTTCCTTTCGAAGTCATTCTCCCTGCTTGGTATGGGACAAGTTCACCCCCCAACTGTGATTCTGGGTCTCTCATCCTTATACCTCTATGCTGACATCTGCGGGAACATGACGGGGGGACGTCTTTTCCTGGAAAAGGTTTTCTGTTATTGTTTGAAGAAAAGCAGAAGGACTAAGGCCAGGGAAGCTAAGCAAATAAGGTAAAGAGGAAATCGAGGTTCTCTATGGGACAGCTCTGGTTTGCTTCCGCCCACACCACAGTGACTTCCGTTTGTGGAGAAGGGGAAAGCAGTATTAGTCAGAGAATGCTGCTCTTCTGTAATACCCCAGGTCTCCAGGAAAGAGTTCAAAAACCCATGCCATCATCTGTGCAGTATCTCACACTGAGGTCCTTTTAACTTTGAATTCTAACAGTACTTGGGAGAATTCCAGGTGGAAATCCACCCTTAGCAACATGCACTTGCCTCTGTTAAAAACCACATGCTAGGAGTTCACATACATGGTGTGGTCTTGGGTGGATAAATTAAATCTGCTTGTCTCCTGATTGCCTTGCTGGCCCCTTTGTAACTTCACTTTGTATTCCTTTCTGTTCAATACTTCTCAAAGTACTGAGAGTTTAAAGAGGTACAATAAATCCCAGATCAGGTTTTAATGACCATGGTAAGCCTGCTTGTAATATGTCAGTGAGCTGAACCTAAAAGCCAATGGGGAACAGGCCATTTCTGCCTTAGTAATTGCCTCCACAGAAAGATTTATAATGTCATTATCTGAATCTATAAGAAATAACTCATGGAGCTGAAATACCCTAAAAAAATATTACAATTCTCTTAAAATCCAGTCATTCATAAATGCTAAATCATAAAATTTTTTTCAAGATGTTTTATGTTAAAAGTAAAGCCCAGTAAAAATATAAATGCTCATTTCTTAATCAGATTCCTTATTCTCTATGTATCTGTTTGTAGCTTTGCAGTTTTCTGGGCTATATTTATAAACCTAACACTGTGCGCCAGGCTCCCCAGTGACTGCAGGAAGCCATGGCGGCTGAAAAGCTTTTCTCCTCACCGTTTCTTCTCTGTGTGATACCAGGAAGTGAGGAGGAAAGGGCCAGTTAGTATGGCAATAAAATTAATTTCAGCAATAAAAGTCACCTTTCCCCCTAATTTCTCCACAAAGAAAAAACCCAAGCTAAACTTTCTGCCAAATGCACCACGCAGCTGTTGTAAGCCCTTCCTTCTGCTTTGCTTTCCTTAATGCTGAAAAGAAAACCTCAGCCACTTCTTTCCAATAGCTGGAAGCATCCTCCTCAATTTGTCCGGAGTTTAGTAAAGTCCTCAGTTTGCCACATCTGCTTGTCTCCCTGTGCCATAAAATTGACAACATTTACACATTCTGGAGCGAAAAGGTTGTGTGGAATTGAGACTCTATTACGATTCTAGCACAACACTCCAGATGTTTTTTTATAATTTGTTAAGTCATATTTTCCCTTTAAATACAGTAATTTGCCCTAAACTTGAATATGGAATCAGGTTCTTTCTAAGATTTCTCCCTTCCTCCATTAGTCTACTCAAAGTTGAGATTTTTCTGCATATTTTTAACATCTAGAATTATAACTAAGCTGTCTATTAAAGCTTGTTTAAATGCACTTGGGAAAGAAAAATAACCTCTGCCCTCCTTACTTAATTTTTTTTTTTTACCATTTTATTGCTACCTCATTGAACTGACCACCATTATTTCAGTCTTTGGCAATTACTTTCAAGTTTGATGTCTCTGTAGTTCGTTCCAACATAAGCAAAACTGAACTAACTTCCTCCCTGAAACCAGCTTATCTTACACCACCTGCCTATCCAGCTCTAAAACCAGGAAACCTAAGGAGAAAGCAAAACACATTTTTTTCTATTACTACTCATAGTCAAAAGAACACCAAGAAAAATTCTACCACCAAATCCCCTCTAAATATGAATGTTTTCTTTTATTACAACCACTAACACCATAGCAATTTCTCACCTGGACTCTTATGACTACTGCCCAACTCATGGCTCTTGTTTTCTTAGCAGTGCACAAGTATATAAACAAGTTTATTTTAGACAGCCATAAGAGCGATGCAAGAAATGCACCAGAATCAGACCACGCCACATTGCAGAATTGGAATAAGAGCTGTAATCCAACTGCAGAGAAGGAATTATCACTGATAATGCAGAGGGGAAAAGGTCCAAGCCAGAGAGCAAGCTGTTGTAGATTCTCATGATAGAAACAACACTTGTATTCAAAAGAGAAGACCACAGTGTGTCAGATCATGGTGATTTTGGAGTAAAGATGCCTAACACATTGCAGGACCACACAGGCCACATGTGATGGTTAGTTCTATGTCAATGTGGCTGGGCTAAAGGATGCCTGGGTCATGGGTGAAATACCTTCATGTGTTTCTGAGTTGTGTTTCTGGATGAAATTAACATGGAAATCTGTAGGCTGAGTAGAGAAGATCACCGTCACTAACGGAGGCAGACATCACACAATCCATCAAGGGCCCAGATGTAACTGAAAGGCATAGGAGGCACCAATTTGCTCTCTTTTCTTGAGCCAGGACATCCCTCTTCCCCTACCGCTGGGCCCTGGAGATCCTGTTCCTTGGACTTTGAACCTTAGGGCATAAACCATCTGCTTACCTGGTTCTCAGGCCTTCAAACTGACACTGAATCTCATGTCCAGCCTTGCTGGTTCCTGAGCTTGCAGATGGCAGATGGTGAGATGTCTCAGTCTCCATAATGGTGAGGGCCTCCTGTGAGTCTCCCCACTCGTGTCAATATCTATGCACTATTACTTATGCTTCTCTGGAGAAGACTTGCTAATACTTCATATAAGCTGCAGTATAGAATGTAAGTGTAAATGCAATAGGAAATCAGCTGGCAATTTTAAATGAGGGAGCACCCTGGTTAGATTTTTGTTTTTGGAGAATCTGTCCTTTGGAGAGTGGATTGGATGACAGCCGTGAATGAACTTCAAGGACAGTAGAAAGCTGTCTTAATTTGGACACAAGCTTCAAAAACTCCCCACTGCCTACAGAAGAAAGCTACAATTCCACACATGACGGTGCAAACCCCTGTATCCTGATGGCTGTTGTACTCTCAGGCTTATTTTTGGCTACTCTTTGATGTTCTCAAGCCTCTGACTGGTCAGGACACGTCTTGAGCTCATCTGAAGTGATTCCCTCCCAGCCTTTGCCTTACAGATTTCTCATCTCCCTGAGAACACATTCCCACCATCGGATCTCACCTTCTACCCCAAACCACGCCAGCCCTCATGCTCTGGCGCAATGAACTGAGCCTCTTGCATTATTGCTTCTGATTACTGTCGTTTGCCTCTGTTTAGTTATTTCATTCTCTGTGGGCGTGCATGTGTCCCATCTCCCCAGCCACACTGCAAAACCCCTGAGAGCGAATTTCCTTCTGTTCCCGCAGCTCCCCTGCAGAGCCTGGCACCGGGCCACGCCCCCAGCACGGCTCTGCATGCACGTTGGTCTGTGGAAGAGGCAGCGCTAAAATCGCTTCTCAGAGCCCAGAGAAACACCCAGTTACCTAATGCGTAGGTAAGTAAACAAGTTAAAATTTGGGAAGACACTTAAAAAGATACCACTTTTAAAAATAATTTCTCTCCTAAAACCTTCTTTCCTGTAAGGACCACCATGTCTGATTAAAATGGGACATACACTATGACGTAAGCGTCACAGCCTGTTGGTGGTCAGCCCTGTAACTGTAATCTGGACTGAGATCAGGGGCGTAGAGCTGAACTTCTCTGAAAGGTCAGCTCAAGGGCTCCCATTAAGGGAAAGGGGGCATGGGTCCACATGAATGGGACCCTAATACAGCATGAAGTTCACAGGTGGTTATAGGGAGACCAGAGAAAGTGCCCCTCAGGTGAGAGAAAGATTCCAATACAGTCTGTTGCATTGTGCGTAAAGCCATCTATCCACCTGTTAGAAACAAGTGGGTCTAGAGCAAAGCTTGCCTCTCATTTCTTGCCATCCACCTTTGCTTTAATGGGCAGGAAACTATTCACAAGCTAAAATTTTAAACTGGTGCAAGCGAAGCCTGAAGGATCACGATTGCCTGCATCCTGGCCCTGGGGTTTCTATGTTTGTGACGTTGAAAGTCCAGGAAAGGACCATGGAGGTATGCACAGTGGCAGAATAAGAGCTGTCCAGCAGGCTGCGTATGGGCGGTGGGAGCAGTGGCTCCGGAGAAACAGCACACATCCTCTAAGACTTCTGAGAGGGGAAGGGGTAATCCAGGAGGATGGAAGGTGTCACAAATTGCTTTCCTGAGTGAAGAAAAAGCTAGAATCTCCCTGAGACAGTTTCTCAATCTAGAGACTGAGAAATCTCCTTGCTGTGTACGCTCTAGAATCGGGCTCCTCGGTCTCAGCCCTGTTGGCATTTGGAGCAAGGTGATTCTTGCCTGTAGATGTGGCCCTGGATCTTATGAGCAATTCAGCAGCATCTCGGGCCTCCACCCACAACACACGTGTAGCTGCTGCCCAACCAAAATGCAACCTAAAATGTGTCCAGACATCACCTGGCGTCCCCTGGGGAGCCAAGCAAGTGGAGGGCAAAATCATCCTCACTAAAAAAGCACCAGCCTATGTTTCTGTTGACCTGAGTTTAATTTTTAACTTCTTCACTCTTTCATCTGTGAAGTGGGAAGAAATGCCACCCACTTCAAAGAGTTCCAGGAAAAGCTTAATGGATAAGGCATGCAAACCATGAGCATGATTTTGGCACACGATAAGGGCTCAACAAATATTAGCCATCACTCACTGTATTGTTAGTATTCACTGACAGGAAGTTAATTACGCACTATATTCAGTTTAACTCTTTCAAACAATTTAGAGGAGAAAGCGTTATTGTCTCTGTGATATCATTTCACATCCTTGGCTATAAAGAGTAATGTTACCTCCCACCACGTGATCCCTTATAGCTGAGCCCAAGACCCCTGAATTCCCGCAGCCTCACAATACACATAATTTGAGCGTTAACGAAATCTTCTGATATTTGCTTTCTTTCTCTTTTTTTAAAGGAATGCTCATTTTTCCTCATCTCCAAGTCAGTTTTCAAGTGAAACAGAAGAAGAATGTCACGCACTCCAATTATCTAATTGTGAAACTGATCTTTTCTTAAAGCATTTGTGTTTTTTGACATAAACAGTTGTGAAGTGGCGAGTTTTCGGTATGATTGTTAGACTGATTGCTGAGTGCCAGATACCGGAGACCAAAGAGGTTTTCAGCTTCAAACACTGCATTAGCATCTTCCAGGGAAAATCATTCTTAGTCAGATGGAATAAACTACATGCTCAGCATTGGCCTACGCAGGCCCTAATCTGTGTGTCACAAGGAGCAGTCTTAGGGACGCTCTGAAAGGGGTACACAAAGCATTTGTGACTTTGTAGTTCTTTGATAGCTGATTTGTGTTTGTTTAGCTTTGCTTTTTAAAACATTTTTATTTTCATTGTACGTGTTTGCAGTCCATAATGATCACATTTACTGGGGGGAGTTGGCCCATGTGTATAACTCATCAATTCTTCTTGTATCCCCCTCCTTGTCCACAATTCTTTTTGCATCCCCCTTCCCACACCTCCTCCCTTCACCGTCTCTTGGCTCCCCATCCAATAGTAAAAGGCCTATCCCCCTGTTTCCCGTTATCTATCTTTTATTTTGCTCTTTAATTTAGGTATACTTTGGGTTTTCCATGTAAGAGAAACCACATGATATTTAAGCTTGTGTGTCTGATTTGTTTCACTTAATATTATGATCTGAAGTTGTATCTTGTCCTACAAATGACTCAAATTCATCATTCTTTATAGCAGTGTGACACTTTGTTTTCTATAAATACCACATTTTATTTATCCATTCATCTGTAGATGAACAGAGAGTCTCCTCAGAAGCGTTACCGATTGTAAGTCGTCTGGCTATAAACATAGGTATGCATGTGTCCCTGTAATGTGATGTCTTTAATTCTTTTGGGAAGATATCTAGAAGGGAAATAGCTGAGTCTAATGCAATTTCTCCTTTTAGTTTTTTGAAAAATCCCCAGACTGATTTCCTCACTGGCTGCACAATTCACATTCCCACAGTGTACCAGGATTCCTGTCCCCACCCCACCCCAGCCTCTGCAGAAAAAATGCCTGTCATCGAGAAACCGTATCATTTGATTCGTGAAGATAGCCATTCTTTCTGGAGGTAAACTCTCGGTGTTGTCTGAATCTGCCTTTCTCTAATGGCCACGGATGTTTCATGCATTTATTTGTCATTTGTGCTTCCTTTTAACTTTACTGCCCATTTTTTGATTGGGTCTTTTATTTTGGAAAGCCTAAATTATTTCAGTTCTTTATATATTCTAGATATTCATCCTCTGTCCGAGGCAGGATGGATTTTTTTCCAGCTACACTCATTTGGCTGTTTCTTTCCTTATACCCTGCATAGTCTGTGACTGTTGAGTCCTTACATAGTTAGAACTATGCTCATGGCTTGCATGTCTTACACACTGGATTTCGGCTGTTTCCTTTCCTGTGCAAAAGCTTTCAGTTATGTATACTCCCATCTGTTGATTTTTGGTGGTGTTTTTGTACAAACGCCTTTCTGTTCAGAAACTTCTTTTTACACCTATGCCTTCGAGTTGTACCTATTCTATCTTCCAGCACTTTAAGTGTTTCTGTTCTGATATTTAGATCTTTGATCTATTTTGATTTTAGTTTAGTACATGGTGAGAGATATGGGTCTAGCTTCACTCCTCAGGAAGACCTAAGAATGAAAGAATATGAATGAGTCTCTCGTGTGTGAACAAACCCTTTTCACGTTAATTCTTCAATCCAGCTTGCCTTCCTAACAGGAAGATAGAAAAATTCCTAATAAATAGAAAAATTGTGCAAACAAACAGAAAATTCCCAAGTTAAACAATCTGATATGTAGAAATTCTAAAATGTGTACTTGAGGTGGTTGTGTTAACCTGATTGGCTTGGAACCAGGGATCAGTAGAGCATGCCACTTGGTGCGTCAGGGTGGGCCATGGAGGTGTGGCCTTGGGTGCTATATGTGGTCTCTCACGTCGGCTTCTCTGGCACTGTGTCCTGCGTGCCTTTTTGCTGTCCTGAGTTAGGAACCTTTGCTCCCCACCCCTTTCCTGGCCCGATGTTCTTGCCTTGGGGCCAGTCAACTGTCCGCTACATCTAAGGACACTTGTGAGCCAAACTCTAGCTCTCTTCTTTTAACTTGCAATGCAGGGTACTATAACCTTATGACAAAGAAGTTGACCAGTACACATACATGTGCACGTGCGCACACACACACACATGCACACATGCACACATGCATAGTGTACGTGATCATTAAAGTTTAAGTCTGACAGGTCTTGTTTTGTTTTGTTTTGTTTTGTTTTGTTTTGTTTTGTTTTATACAGAGCTGAATAGTAAGCATTTTAGACATTTGGGCTGTGTACACTCTGTTCCAATTGTTCAATTCAGTTGTGTAGCATAAAAGCAGCCATAAATAATTTGCAAACAAATAGGTGTAGTTGAGTGGGAAACAAACTTAATTATGGGAAAAGACAGCCATCTGCATTTGGCTAAAAGTCCCTCTGTGACAGACCCCTGGCTGAGGTCACAGCCCAGTGGGTGGCTTATTCTTCTTCTCAGCACCACTGGGCTCACTCGTGTTCATCTGTCTTTTCAAAGCATCTATGACCCTTTTTATTCAAGTACCCATAGGGAAATGATAAATACATAGAGATCTTTTCATTTTCCTATGACTCGACAGAATGATCGAGAAGTCTGCTCATTTTAACCACATTGTTCCTATGTTTTCGCAGACTAAATAAGCCTAGTATGGAGCACCACATTTAATTTAATTTTTCTCCTCCAAAAATAAAAAGCAGTCCTATTAAGAAATCCCATCACTCAAGGCTGAGAGGAAGCTTCTTCAAGTCTTCAGTGCTGCAGTAATTACTGGCAAAGAACCCCTGATGAGAGATCCTTGAGAAATGGAAAATGTTCCCAAAGAACTAATAAAAAACCCAGTCAATGGCTGTTAGATATCTCGAAATAGAATGCAGGGAGAAGACAGGAGGATGACAGGGTTGCAGCATGTGCCCAGCTCGAAAGGAAAGCCTCCGGGTAGGACTTCAAGAGAGTTTGGGAGCCTGGGGAGGGTTTCCTGTTTCTACGGAGATGTGGGTTTGGGGTACAGTTCATAGCCAGTTGCGGTCCTGTTACACAAGTCAGGACAGCAGGAAGCCACAAACAGGAGAAAAGCACTTTAAACTTGGAATCAGTCATGTACAATGAAACTGTTTACATTTTCGAACTGTATACGGAAAAGAAAAAAGCAAGGAAGGAGTGTTAGGAAGAGGGAGAACAGAAGGAAGCAAAGAAAAGAAAAAAAGGAGAAGGCGGGATAGAAAGAGGGAGGAGAGAAAAGAGAAGGAAAGCAGACAGTTTGCTCTGCTGGGGAGAATGACACCATTATTGTTCACCACTATATCTCTAGGGTCTAGCACAGTGCCTGACTCTTTATAATAAATATCAGTCAAATGAATCCGGAAGCAAGGAAGGAAAGAGGGAGAAAAGGCAGAGCCATCGAGAAGGCTATGGAATCAGAACGTGTAATGAAGAACAGAGACCACTGCTACGGAAGTGCAGCATAACGTGGGGATCATTGACCGTGTGCTTGTGTAAACTAATCCTCGAATGGGAGCGGTGCATGACGCTCTGCGTGTGGCAGGAGATGGTGATCAGGGCTTCACCCTTCTGCATCAGGAGAGAAAGTCTCTGGGTGACATCAGGGTGCCACCTGACCATCAGGCAGGAAGGATAGTCCTGCATTTTCTCTCAACAGACTCTCTGGGTAGATTTGTGAGTTTCTGTGTACCATAACCTGTTTTATGACTAGCGATTATCAAATCCAGAGACCATCAAATTGCTTGAGGATGGCTGTGGCAAAAGCTGTTTTTGCGGTCTGAAATCACACGATCCTTTGTATGTCCCAGCCAACTCTGCACTAAGATTGGGACCAGGCCACTGGAAAACGCCTGGAGAATTAGTCTGGAAGGATGAAGAAGAGTACAGCCCGCGTTGGCCTGGTATTTAAAAATAAGTCAGCCTCTCTCTGGCTCTCTGTCTGTCTCTCTGTCTCTCACTCTCTCTCCCTGCCACGGTAGCCCCGGAGAATCTGTCTACCTGATGCACAGCTATACAAACAAACAGTGTGAATCTTTTTATATTTCATTACAATCTTTCCAAGTTTGTTTCAAATACACTTCTTTGCTACAATTAATGTCATTACTGTCCACCAATAAATGATAATGCAATAATGCTTTTACTCTTTTTATATTCCCTATACTAGAATATAAGCTCTCAAAGGGCAATGCCATTTTCTGTATTTCCTCCCAGTCTCTGCAGTGCTCAGAGCAACACTTGACACATGCTAGGCACTCAGTAAATTGCTGTTGAGTCAGTAAATTAATGCATGGATAAATGTGTTTGCATTTCCCCAAATATATTTGCATTACAGACTTGTAATTTCACACTAGGATTAGTCAATGTTTTTTAACACACTGACACTTATAATCAAGGCTCGAAGTCTTACTTATGCTAACAAATGCTGATTCCTCCTAACCATACAGTATTGCTTTACCCAGCTCTGAACATTAGCTTCTCATTCAATCTTATAGCATGTATTTCCTAATCAAAGAATAGCACTCCATGTGTAAAACTGATCTGGGACATAAAGAACCTTGACAAGACTGTACAAATATTTCTGAGTAGAACCATACTCTGACAAGGTACATGAGTCTCCATCTGGCTAACATCCCTGGAAGACTTGAGCAGAGAAGATCATGGATAAACAGCATCAAAAATGACACTTCAGTGAGGGATTTTTGTAATGGGAAATATTCTTGAAAAACCAATCGCAGTTGAATTTGTGTATTTAGGTTATCTTTGGTGACTAGGTAAGAGACTGATGCTCTTACAGAACAAAAGAACCATTAGTGACACCAACTAACCCATGTAATTCTCATTTATACATTTTTATTACCTTCCATAGACTCTGTGTGATACCATTATCCATTCCATTAATTGTTAACATAGACGTAAGTCAAGATCTTTTATTAGGCAAGGTCATCAGTCAATGATAACAGAGATATTGAAGAATTAGTCCCCTCATCAGAAATTGGGCAACATTTCCATGCAAGATGATGCATGTACCTTCAAAGCATACTCTATGATACTTAGCCTTAGTCTTCCATAGCTTTCCTCTGACTGTGCATTTAGACCTTTCAGTATCTCCGGGTCCTCCCACTCATTCGTTAAACATTCAGCATTTTTTTCTACTCTTAGGGCCAGAACATGGTTGCTTTGTTCACATATCTACCCCTAAACCAAGGATTATGAATACAGCAGGAGTTCTGTGAATTCTTGAGATTCAAAATAATTGAACAAGAACATGTTAGGAAAAGTTTAAAGTGGCCCCGATGACCTGTACCAAGACTGTCGCTCTGGAGATAATGCTTCTTTGCATTCAAAAGGGATTTTGCAGGTGTAATTAAAAAGAAATTTTTGACAGCTGAGAGCAAAATGGGAAGTTACATAATTCCGAATATTGATGCTCCTCTGTTTATGGTGGGGTTGCATTGCTATAAGCCCACTACAAGAGGAAAATATTGTAAATTGAAAATGTATTTCTTACATCTAACCTGCTAGACATCAGAGCTTAGCTTAGCCGAGTCTACCCTACCTTAAATGTACTCTGAACACACACTAACCAACAGTGGGAAAAATCATCTAACACAAACCCTATTTTAGAATGAAAGTTTACACATCTCATGTAATTTATTGAATTCTGTGCTGAAATAGGTAAATTTTTGCAACACTATAAAGTTAAAAATTCCATATCAGACTGTGGCAAGTTGGGAACCTTCTGTTTAAGAAAGAGTTAAAAAGCAATTACATCTCCTCTGAAAATGAAAGGGGCCTCAAGAATACCCTAAAATAGTGTGAGAACCCAAAAATACTACGGAAACAACTGGTAAGAAAGTAGAGACCCCAAACTATATGAGGAGCTTAATTCTACCAATAGCCTATATAGGCTTGAAAGAGGGTTCTTTCCCCAGGGTTCCTTGGTGAAACACAGCCCGGGGAACACTTGGCTTTCAGCCTAGTCTGGGCTCTGGCCTAGGAGATCCCACCTAGACTTCTGATCCGCAGAGCTGTGAGATAACAGAAGGACACTCATTTAAGCCACTCAGTCTGTGCTTGTTTGTTATGTAGCAGAGATCATGAATATTTGGGGTGATTTGGGCAAGAAAATGACAGTGAAAATAGCATAATATTTTAGTCTCCTGAAAACTTTATATAAAAACAAATGCGGTAACTAAATAACAAACCCAGTTTCATGGTAGCATAGAGCAAAAAAGCAGGTATCAAGGTTCTGTACAATCTCCATATTTCAAACCAGTGCACAGAAACAAGCACTCTAGTCCTCAGTGGGGCAGATTCGTGGAGAAGGCAGAAGAGAGAGATGAAGTAAGTGTCTGTGGACTTTAGAATCAGAAGAATCTCCAGGAGCCACAAGAACTTGCTGGAAGACACAGGGCCAAAGGGAGAGAGCAAGCAAAACTGGCAATGCTGTGACCCCTCTAAAGGCCACAAGAGCAGGAGGCCAGACTGTGCTCTGAAAGAGGCAGCCATCCTGTGCACCTCAGAAGCTCCTGCAGCAAAGCCACCGTCCTTTCCCAGGAACGGCGCCAACGCTCAGTAGAAGTCACTGGGAAGAAAACCAAGATGGGAGATTCAGATAAATATGGAAGACAGGAGGTTTTAAATCAGAGCCAGGAAAATCTCAGGAAGCAAGCTACCGTGTTTGTGAACATTCTGTGAAAATTAAATGGGGCAGTTTGGTGGGATTATAAAAATTATCCTAAGCTGCATTTCCTACTAAAACTTCAAGAAAATTAATTTCACATATAAATGGTAACAGGAAAGTAGTGAGGTCAGATCCCTTGCAATGTTATGAGAGAAAAAGAGAGAGAGAGAGAGAGAGAGAGAGAGAGAGGCATGAGCCAAAAACATGCTTATAGAGATGAAAGTGCGCCAGGAGATAAGCCCAAAAGCAGATCAAAACTGTAGCCAAATGCCTTATGCGATAAAATTATATCTCAAAGATGGCAAAAATCTGAATTAAATTACTCAGAAATGAAGTTTAAAAAAAGACAATAAATATTTAGAAATAAAAATATCACTTAAAAGTAAAATCTAAATGAAGAACATCAAAATACATAATACAGTAAATACAAAATATAATAAAAGCAAAACACAAAAATTTCAAGAGAAGATGACAATTATTGATGGAAAACAGGAATTTCCTGAAAAAGAAAACTATTAAAAGGGAACAGAACAAAATCTTACCTAATTTCAGAAAATTTTTTTCTTAAATTAAAAAAAAAAATCTGTGAAGTTGTTTATTGAAAGAACACAGCAGGTACCTGAAGAAAGTAACCTGGAATGACACCTTCCAAGATACTCAGATAAAACCTGCTGAATATAAAGCAAAAGGAGTATCATCTGAACATTTAAGCAAAGAGAGAAAATTATTTGTAATTAGTTTATTAATCAGCAAGCAAAATAAGAAAAAAAGAGAAAAGGAGAAATAAGATATTCAAGGACAGAACTCCTGAGAACTCATGATTTTTATATCCAGCAAAAGTGACTTCTAAACAGAAATGATACAAAGTTACTATCAATATGCAGGAACTCAGAGCAAAACCTGGAGCCCGTAGATATCCTGGACTTCAACTGAGAGGGTAGAAACAAGAACCACAGTCTTGAGTGGGTAATAGAGAAGAGTCTGGGTGTTGTTATGGTCTCAATGTTTGTGCTCCTTGGAAATTTGGATGTGGAAGTCTGATCATCCGGGACATGAGGGCACAGGAAGGTGGGGGCCTTTCTTTGGGAGGTAATTTGTCCTTGGGATGCTGGGCCCTTACGATTAGGACTAGTGTTTGTTATCACTTGGGTATGAAAGCTTGGCCCCTGGTGTAGGGATGTTAAAAGGTGGTGGACCCTGTTACAGATGGGGCCTAGAAGAAAATAAGTAAGTCCCTGAGGGTGCTGCCCTCACAGGTTAATGTGGTTCTCAGGGGACCCTGGGTGGTTTTTGCAAGAGAATTGTTTGCAGCTAAGGAAGCCGTGACCAGAACCAGCTATCTGGCTTTCCACTTTCAATACTGTGAGCTAAATAAGCTTCTTTATACAGTACCCAGCCTTGTGCATTTTGTTGTAGCAATGGAAATCACAACAATGGAGTGCCCTTGCAAAAATGACCTGAGGGACCTCACAGTCTTTTTTGCTGTGTGCAAATACATTGAAGGCACCATCTATGAGGAACAGACCTCATCAAACACCAGATCTGCAGGACCCTCAGTCTTGGGGCTCTCAGTCTGTAGGACTATAACCAATAAATTTCTAGGGTTTATAAATGATCTAGTGTAAGATAATGTGTGATAGGAGCCTAAATAGACTAATGCAGGCATCTGGCAAACTTGAAAATATAGAAACTCTTGAGTATCTTGAAGAATCTACTGGAGAACAAGCTTCAGGTAACCAAGAATCCTAGAGCCCATCTCCAGGAAGGTGGCTGGTGGCAGTGAAACACACTCTTCCTTGTAGATTTACAGCAGAAGATGAGAGAGCAGAGAATGTCATGCACTGTTAATACGCTAAGACCACGTGGACACAGGAACAACCTCAAAAATGGCAAGAGTAAAGATCTGGGAAAACATCAAAAGTCATTGTAAGAGTTTCAAATAATCATATTACTGATAGTGGCGGTATTTGTACTGTTATCTCCGAGCTGTTGCATAATGTGACACAGAACAAATGAGTAATTGTGAGATATTCTAATTTTATCATTCCCCATGTCCTTGAGGACCAAATGCTCAGCAAGGAAGAGAAGGAAATACACACACAGCATCGAAGAGGCTCAGCAAAGTCCTGCAGTGCTGCGTTTTGCTTGGTACTATCTGTCGGAACTCATCTGGCATTTCATCTTCTTGGCTCTGTCTACTGCAAAAGCCTAAAAATAATGATGAGGCCAGTAAAATGAACATCCACAGCTCATTTAGCACAGCGTGAGGCCTTGAAATAGCATGTTCAATGGGAAGGGGCTTCTTCCAGATCTGGGGCAGGAATGGAGATAAGTTTAGAACACTGTGCAATACCAGAAAGTAAAGAGACCCATCAGATTTCAAGGTCCTTTCAGAGGATCTGGGAGGTAACTTGAAAGAAAAGACTTCCCTGGGCAAAACATGGTAACTTGAGCTTCAATACAGACAACAGTGGCAGCAGATTAAAATCCACCACACATGCTATGATGCTGTCATGGTGCTTACCATGTTGTTAATAATAAAATTAAGAAGCCTCCTTGAAAGGCTGACAGAGAATCAGTTAAATACCATCTCGAAGTCCGATGAAAAGAGTGGAGCATTAATTTAGCTTTCCAGAGTGAACTTCTAGGAACCCAATGGAAGAGGAGGCAAAGAATCTCTTCCTAAAAGTATCAAAATTCATATACAAGAAAAAGAAAAAAAATGATTCAATCAGAATATTGACATTTTGCAAGTTGCAAGGAATCCCTAGATACAGGCTTTGCTCCCCAGCAGCTATGGGTCTCACAGAAGAGATGACACATTCTCTGCCCTCTGGTCAACAAGCTCACCACCACGGAGACACTCACCAGGAAGACGACCAGATCTAGTCCAAGCACAGTTTCGGAATCTGCTTTTGATTTTCAAGAGGTTCAGCAGACAAATGTGTAGGCTGAGTTGCACAGAGAAGATGCAATCCCTAATTCCAGAACATGCAAATTATAGCACAAGTAGATCACAATGATAATATAGGGAGAAAGGAAAATATCTATAGATTACCAAAATTTTAAAAACATACAAGAAAAATAAGGCAGAGTTAAAATATTATGTCTATGCATAAATGCTAGGTTGGAAAAATATATTTAGAAACTCTAGGAAATTACCCCCATAAAAAATCATGTTTAGGGGTCAGCAAACATTTGTTCTAGCATATATCTTTTTAGGATTTGAGGGCCAGACAGACTGCCACAGCTATTCAACTTTGTGATGGTAGTGCAAAAGTAGCCAGAGACAATAGGTCAATGTTGTGTGACAAGAAACTTTATTTACAAAAATCAGTGTAAGCCGATCCCTAGGCGAGATCATGGTTACTTGGGAGGAAGTGAATTGAGATTGTAATAAAGTACATAAGGGGCTTCCTGGGGTAACAGATCTGTTTTTTAAGCCATGTAGTATTCATTGTAAGGGTATTCAGCTTAAATTTTGCATTAAACTATGTAATTCTTTCTTGTGGTTTTCCATAGCCAGTGTTTTATTGCAAAATGAAATGTAAAATCAAGTAATTCAGGCAGGAAATGACTAAAGATGTTCTCTTCAGTTATCCTAGGAAAGGTAACAATTATTTTCTCTTTGTGAAGTGCTATAAAGAAGCCAGGTGAGTCACACAAATAGTGGCCTGGTGAAGAGTCCGGGCCATGGTGACAGCTCTGAGATTTGATCCCTGGTTACCGTGTGGTCTGTTTTGGCATTATCCTGCGCAGGTCTCTGCATATTTGACCACAGTACCTACAGTATGAGTCTTGTGAAGATATATTTTAGGTGAGAGCAACATGCAAATCAGTAGACCCTGAGTAAACAGATTGCTTTCTACATGTGAGCAGGCCTTACCCAACGCAAGGCTCTAGGAGGAAGAAGATGGAGATTCCTGGAAAAAAGGAAATTCTCTTTTCAAACGCCTCCACACTCCAGCTACATTATTTCATCCCTGGTCTTCTGCCCATTGACCCACTCTGCAAATGCTGGACTTACCAGCCCCACACTTGCATGAGCCGACTCCTTGAAATGAATACTGTTGTCCCTATCTCTCTCCCTTCACACATGCGTGAACAGACACAAACATGCATGCAAACATGAAATCTCTAGTACGATAACCTTGTTATATTTGAACAAGGCAGCAAGTATCTCTGGATTGCAGTCACTTTATC
>PVLA01003697.1:7287-203044 GCA_004027455.1 Hydrochoerus hydrochaeris
TCCCAATATTCTGGGAATTGAGCCATTATAGTTAAAGCTGCCTAGGTTAAATTCAGACAGGGATTAAGCTGACTAGAAAACCTGGGTTGCAAGGTACAAACAGCTCCCTTCCATGTGTAAGGAATTTATGGAATGTATCTTCTCTGGGCATCTGCTGCCCATATTAGGAAGCACCCTTCGCCCCCAACTCTAGACCACCTTATAGTCGCCCCCTCCAATGAATGTAGAAAGCCATTTAAACTAACCAATGACTTCTGTTTCTGTAACCGCGCTTGCCAAAGCCCTGCCTTCCTTTGTCCTGTAGTTTTAAAAGCCATGCACCGGCATACCTCGTGGCTCTCTGTTCCTGCGTGTTCAGTGGGCCCCATGCATGCTTGGACAATAAAACCCCTTGCATATTGCATGAGATGGCGTCTGTTGACTTCTTCCTACATGCGGCGGGCATCTCAATTCTCACAGTCCTATTTGAAGTAATTTGTTTATTTTTAATAGCCTTCAAATTGTATCATCAGAAAGGCAGATAGGAGAAGAAATAGAAAAAATGGCCAAATACCAGACACATTCCTAAATGTGATACCTCTATCAACCATCCCTCCATTTGGGCCCCATCTGCAAACAGACAATTTAGGCAAAAACTCGAGATATGTCACTGATGAGGTTAGTGCCTTCAAAATCCAATCATTTCTCTGAGTGCTATTATTCCAGAAGTTTACAATCAACATTAAATAGCAGAGTATAATTAAGATAAAATAATATATTAATAGAATAATAATGTATAATGAATTTGATATCATAACAGGAACAAAGAAAGCTTGATGGTAGAAATACACTTTAAACAGGACACACAACTGAATGAAGGAGAAAAGTGGAGGGCCAACAGCAGGAGGATAGCATGGCAGAGACAAACCAATGTATGCTGGTTTTAATCATCTGAATCTATATGATAGATGGTCTCAATTCAGCAGTAAAAAGAAACATAGGGAGAGTGGATCAAGAAACAAGATCCATCAATATACTATATGCAAAAAACATATTTAACTCGAAAGGATATTCATAGACTGAAAAACAAAGGAAAGAAAACAATTGTTCCATGTAACAGGAGACCAGAAAAAAAGCAAGGTAACTTGCTCATCAACCACACAATGGAAAACAAAGACGTGGTATTTTCCTACAATGCAAAACTATCCAGATATAAAGTAGAATAACCTCAAGGCTCTTGTGGGTAAATGGATGCAAGTGGAGATCATGTTCATGAGCGAAACAGGTTGAACTATATGGGTGAACCCTACCATAAAAAATAGAAGGAGTTAGTGGGATCCAAAAAGGACAATAGATATAAAAGTGGTAAGAGAGGAAACACCTAGGAGGGAAAGGTGGTGACCACTGCTAACTTCTTACGGTCTTGTCTTGAATTCTTGTATTGTTTTCATAATTTTGTTAGTTTTGGTTTTGTTCTGTCTTGTTTTGTTAGATTTTACTATGTCTGATGGTATGGGCAGCTATTTTGAACATAATGGAATGTATTATGGTTATCGTGGGAAATTTATTATCTTGTTTTGAAGTCCCATAATGCTTTCATTCATTTTTAATTGATTTTGTTTTGTTTGATTTTATTATGTGTGATGGTATGAACAGCTATTTTGAAGAAAATGAGAAAATGTGGTAGCCATTGCTTATTTCCTATCATCTTGTCTTGAAGTCCTATAATGCTTTATTCTTTTGTTTTGATTGGTATTATTCTGTTGTGTTTTATTTGATTTTATTATGTATGATATATGGACAACTGTTTTTGAAGAAAACAAAACATTATAATAATCATTGTTCATTTCCTGTTATCAGGTTTTGAAATCTTGTAATGCTTTCATTCTTTTGATTGGTCTTATACTATTTTATTATGTTTGATATTATTGTGTGTGAAGATATGGACAGCTATTTTGAAGAAAATGAGAGACATTATTGTAGCCACTGTTGATTTCCAGTTGTTTTGTTTTGATGTTCTGTGTTGCTTGCATTGTTCTGTTCTGCTGTTTTTGTTTTAGTCTCTTTAAAATAAAAAATAAATAAATGAAATATACTTTAATAAAAAAATTCATAAATCTTAGTAGGTTTTGAAAAATTATTAGAAAAAATTAAAAATGATAAGATTATTAGATGATTACTAGTTCACTAGAAAAATTAAAACATAATCCTAATACTGTTGCCATTTTGTTTAAGACTGTTAAGCAAGCATTACTGTGGCTGGGGAATGAAGTATATAAGAGTAGCTTGGAATGAAGTATTAAAGTACCTGGCAAATTAAATACAGCATATACAGTGATTATAAAAAGGATTCTTTTTAGATATCACTATACCTAGTGTTTCAAAAGCCTCCTTCTTTTATATCAGCTCGGCTTCTTGCAGGAGTACACAGTAAAAAGACTGAATGCCATTGATTTCCTGCTTCACCATTTGAAAACTTCCTTGATGATAGGAATTTAGTGAGGATGTCTGTTTTGGTAAATGTGGGATTCATGAACTCTAAGCATCACAAATTTATTAAAAGAGTGTTAGACAAAGAAAATTCTTAACCAAAAAAGTATTGATTTTTTCCTTGCTTTCTGTCTTTTTATTTTATATTTTTCCAATACTGGCAATCGAACCTAGCGTTCTTACACTAAACTAAACATCACTGGCCCTTTTTATTATTTATTTTGCTACAGGATCTCACTAATGAGAGGAAGAAGGATTAAAAGAAAAGGAAAGGAATGAGAAAAAAGAATTAAGACATGTTATGTACAGGTACACATTCCCTATAATGAAGTTCTTAAAAGTTCTTAAAAAGAGTATTTCAGGTAGGATAAATCACCATTTCTATTGTAAAAAGGAAACAATGTAATCCATCACTCCATAAGCAGCTGAGTAATCCTCTCAGGATATGATTCTATAATGAAAACTGTGTTCTATTTATACCATTAGCAATTTAGGGAGTTTCAGCAATTTCAACAAGAATGGCTATAATGAGAGCAAATCTATGTTGCTGAAACCATGAGCTACTTCCATCCTAGTACTTTGCCATTTTGTTTAAGACACTATTAAGCAAACATTAGAATGGGTATGGAATGAAGTATAATAGAGTAGCAGGGGAATAAAGTGTGTAGTAAATCACTTTGTCTACCTGATAATGATACCATCTACTGTAGCAAACATGCAACAAGCACCATCACAGAGATGCCAAGAGATCCACACATATACTTTTCACATCTAAACAGTTTGTACCAGTTCTCCACTTCTTTTTTTTCCATAGTTTATCAAAATTAATAAAATTACTAGCTAATTCTCATTAACTCATTTAGAATTTTACTTCTGGATATGTCTTCTTTTAAATAAAGTTGACCTATACCTTTGCTATTAGACATTCTGTTCATAAAAGCAATCTTTTAAAACAGAACAATAGAACTAATTTATTAAAGTTAAAAACATATCTATAGAATTTAACAAAGTAGTATTAAGACTTTTTTTGTACAAAATCTGACATTTTATATTTTTAGAGATAAAAGCACTACATACTTAAAAATAATTTTAATATTTCATACTGGGAGAACTTTAGAAATCAAATAAATTCTGACTTTTGTGACACTGAATTCTCTATAGAAATAAGAATGAGAATCAATAATGACAGACAATTTATACAAGAAGCAAGAAAGAAGGAGAAGAAATTAAAATAATTTGAATGGATAATTGAATGTCAAACAATTGCATTATTTATTAAGTTCATTAAGGTAAATTGTTTACCCATGCAGAAATTTTTTAAAAGTGTTAAGCATGTCATATCACATTTATAATGCTAACAAGATTAGTTTTCATTTGAAATACTCTGAAGAAAGCATTATATCCAGGCCATTGAAAATGAAGTACAAGTTCTTACATTAAAAGAGAAGTTTCAAATACTTTCTGGTAGGATCACATATTTTCTTCATAATTTCTTGTTGGAAAACATGTGATTGATGCACTTTAATGTGTCAAGTTAAAAAATGCTTTTTTTCTCTGAATCTGTCTCTTTCTGCAAGAATACACCTTTTGTATAGATTTATTTGCCAAGATTAGATAAATATATGTGCAAGTGTCTTGGAATGTACAATTGCCAACAGTAAGAAATCTTAAAAAATTGAGATGCATAAATCATTGTCAAGTAGAAGGCTATGTAATATTGCTAGTAAAGAGAAAACATGAAAGAAGAATAGATTAGCTAAAAGAATGCCCAGGCATTTATATAAATGATGTAGGCATCATTTCTTTCAGAAAAAAATTTCTGCCCCCCCAGGGATAAAGTGCTAAACCAGAAGAATACTTGAAATTCATGAAGAAATATAACCAATACATTAAACAGCTCCTCTGTTACCTGCTGTCTTCTGAGTCATACGTCTACTAGAAGTGCTTAATATAGACAAAACCAGTACTTCAAAGGATATGTTTGTATTATCTCACAGTTTTATTTCAAATAATTCAGTAAAACTCTACTTTATTGTGTAGTAATAATGCCATACATTTAACATAGTGTTGAAGTCATGTGAATAGTCTGGAAAACAAGGTAAAATCATAACTTCTCTACAAATGGGAAAAGTGATTATTAGTGAAGTTAAAATCTTTTGGAAATCACATATCTAGACATTTAAAGCCTGAACCAGGTTGTTCCTGAGCATGGAAGTTATATATTTTCTGCTGTGCCAGGCTGTTAGATGAATATGTCCTTAGCTGTGAGGTCTTCACATTTTTTCTAAAATTATGAAATAAGTATTGGCATTTAAATGTTTTACAAAGAAATTTTTTCAGCTACAGGTGTACAGTTGGGTTTCATAATGGATTTGTTATTAAACCATGTGCAATATTGTATAATAGAACTTGTTGGAAACATGCTAAAAGTGATGTTCTCTTGTGTATTGACTTTGCAGATGACAACAGTTATATATGTAATCAATTTCATTAATTTAAATATATTAAATACATGAAGATTTTGCATAACCATTATACTTCTATAAAATTGTTTTAAGTGTAATTAAAATTAAAATTATTTGTTCAGAAACTTTAACTTGTTTTTTCTTAATTTTTTAATACAGGCTTAGGAAAGATTTAAAAATAAAAATCATATCAGTTAGCTTTCCCATTTCTGAGATATAATACCTGACAGCAATAAACTAAAGAGCCTGAATTTGGCTCACAGTTTCAGAGGATTCAGATTCCAAGACAAAGCATAACAATGTAAGGACAAAGTGCAGCAAAGATCCTTAGTTCACAGAAAATAGGAAACAAAGCAGAACAATGCTAGAGACAAAGGTACAAATGATCAGATATGGACATTAGCCATGCCTCCATGACCTGTCAAGGCACACACAGAAATATGCTCCATCAGTCTTTGTGGGGTGAATCTCAAAGCCAATCTAACAGGCATTCTACCTAACCTACATAGAAATAATAGGTAATAACCAAAAAGAAAAATTGAAATATGTGAAATCTCAAAGTATGTGTTCTATTGTCAATGATAAATGATAAAAAGAACACTTGAAATGCGTGAAATCTCAAAATATGTGTTTTAATAGTGTTATGGATTAAAAACTGGTGGTCAGCTTAATGCCAGCTGGATTGCATCAGCATGGTGTTGGGTGTAGATATTTCACCTGAGGAAAGTTGCCAGCATAAATGGAGATGTGGAGAAGGAGAAGCTATTCATGTTAGTGCATTAAGGCATTAGTGCATTGAGGTGTTGTGGGTTCTCCTACAAGTTGCTGTGTGAGCCATTAGTTCTACTGGAGAAGCTCTAGTCCTCACATGAAGCATTGCTTCCTGGTTCTGGAGGGGAAGACATGTGTTGCTTGGTCTCCAGGATGAACTCATCACATTGGCTTCCTGGTATGTACTCGACTATGCTCATCAGAGGAGCTCAGGGCCTCTGTGTCACTGAGGATGGCTGTGGTGATTTTCAGGACAGTCCTGGTCTTTGTTGTGAGTGTGACTTCTTGGCTCCACATAGAACCCTACCACCACAGCCCCTTCACCCTGTTGGCATAGACTTTCTAGTTTCCACACCTGACCTTTGGGCCTTCCCAGCACAGATCCATAAAAGACACTAGCGTGAGTCCTTCTTGTGGGCTCTAGACCTCCAGCTGGACTCATAGGAGGCATTGTCGTGAGCACTGGGTCTTCATCTGGACTCATGTGGGACATTGCAGTGGGATTCTGGCCCTTTGCTAAATATTCTGTCTTTAGTGTTGTAGATAGATTTCCTGCATTTTCTTATGTAACCCTGGGTGACCATCATAAAAATAATATTATAATCTCCATGTCCTTATTCTAATTGTTCTCTGCACAATCCCTGACTACAACAAATAGTAATTTTGTAATGGAAAAACCATTTAAAATAAACATATATGACCTTGAATACTGTAGGTTTAACTTTCAAAGAATTCCTCCTGTTATCAAGAATGTGTAGATAAAAGATGTCATACCATAAAAACTAGAAGTAAAATTTTATTATAAGTTCAAAACTTACAGAACTACAGAATCTCCTGGGTAGAAAGATCCAGAGATTGTCTTTTCTACATTTCTACTTATAAGTAAATACATGAATCAGTGGTCACAAAGATATTTATCATGTCATTGTAACACTGTATCATGTCATCCATAACACTATTAAAACACATTCTTGTTCTTATTCTTAAAAATAAGAACACTTATGCTAAGCATTAATAGAAGTTATTTCCCAATTCTGTGGACAAATAAATCTTGTCTGTCTCCAGAGTGGACTGAATATTCTTTATTTTTCTTGCAAATTTGCTTAAGTTGAATTTGAGTTTCTTCAGGGACAATCTTTGTGGCCGTGTATCTGTGTGTTTTCTTTTGAGTACCATAATACTCAGTGAAGCAGTACTTTCACTGAGATGTCACTAAAAGTTCTCCTTTTAGTGACATCTCAAACATTATATTTGAATATTCCATACTTTGGGCTGTATGTAGGAAGCCTGAAGACTCCAGGGAAATTTTAATGCAAAATCTGACTTTGCACTTATTTATCTTCCTGCTCTCATTTTCCCTTTGCAGTCAAGATGGGGGGTACCTACTTTCAAAGAATTCCTCCTGTTATCAAAGGGGGACCTTCATGTCAGCTCCACTGTAAAATTAAATGTCTTACCTAGCATCTGATTATTATATTTATAGATGATGTTTTCTTCATTTACTATTTCAACTTGTAGGAGTTGAAATCCCTTACAGTTCATCTTTATAGCATCACAATTTATAGTCTCTATACTATATTGTCAGAAGATCTCTATTTTATGAATAATATTTCTAGAAACAGTCCAGTATCTTGTGCTTAGTAAATAAATAATATATTTTACTGAATGATTGATTTTATACTTTTATGAATTGTTTCCACTTATAATTTTTCTGTTACTAGTAAAATTTCATTAGAATATTTTTCATGGATACATAAAAAAGCAGAGTAGTATACCAGAAGTATATCAGAATATCATATCTTTTCTCATATCATCAAGTTGCTTTTAATTTCTTTAGTATCTTGAGTTACTGATATTAAAATTATAGTGAATAACATTTTTCATATTTTGTAGCTGATCAGATCTTTTCTCATAAATGTCATGTCAAAACATTGAAATAATTTTTAAATTTTGATGTGTATTGTACATCCCAAAAATCATTACAACTCTCTCTAACAAAACATATATGACATAGATAATAGTATCTTTCACATCATTTTCTCATAAATATTTTAGAATTTGCTATATAAATCTCATATTGTACATTTCACTCTAAATTTCCTTTATTGTAAGATAGACATTAATATGGAAAATATACCTCAATATTTGAAAACAAAGAAAAACATGAATAAACTCATATACCATACATTTAGTGAGTATTTGCTTTACAGTACTCAAAATTGTTGGCATGTCAAAGAAATATTTTATCACAAAAAGAAATACAGAAGAAAACACTGGTTATATACTACATAAACACTATTCATTGAAAATGTACTATGTTATCAGTGTTTTTCATTTATTTTCAAATTCAAGTCTCCACCACCTTACAAAGATGGACATTTAAGGCAGAGAGGAAATGAAAAATCCCAGTCACATGTGACTTCCAAGAATTATAACTTGAGAGAGCTACAAATTGAGTGTTATAAAAAGAAAAGCTGAGAAAGTAAGAGATACATGCAGTGGACTGATTACAAAGGGATTTATATGCCTAATTAATAACTCTTGTAGGCAAGAGAGATGACACTCTGAACCCATCTTTGGATCATTTAAAAAAACTCAGCACATGAACTCAAGCTTATCTATTTTTAAGTAGATACAACTGTGGAAAATGTGAATTAAATGGGGTGATGAGTCTTTGTAGAATGATCATTGGGTTCAAAATAGCTGGGTAGAAAAATGTAAGATCCCCAACTTTTTCTTTGCTTTCCTTTAAGATACTGCTAAATCATGCTATCATGGCCTGATACTATCATTGCCTGATAAAATTCAGAATACCCAGTTAAATTTTAATTTCAGGTAAATAGCATACATTTCAAATATAATTGTGGCCTGAATAGTGTAGGATGTATTTATACTAAACACTATTATTTGTTCATATATAAAATTCTTTTTTAACTGAGTATTTACTCAGCATAATTGTAGATGGGTTAATAATGCTGAATTCACTGGGGATACTAAATAATCCTTTTTTTATTCCCCAACTTAATGACTAAATATCAATATTCATGGAAAATTAGGGCTTACCAGTAATCCCAGCAATCACAGAAATACCTGGAATACCATCCCCTGGGATCAGACAGACAATATGAGTTAGTAAATTTTTAGTCTTTTTGGAAGTAGAACCAAGGGCATTAGTTATTTTTTCTCTTCTTGAAAAGAATCACAAGGCAACTAAAAGATATGTACCCCATATGAAGATCTCATCCTTCACCATGCTTTCTGTATGTGACTCCATTTTATAAAATTGTTTTCTAAGACTTGCTATTATTTGTCTGTTGGTAAGTCAAAACAGTAATGAATCTATGAGTACAGACTATGGAAACTTATGGACTTATTTGAAATGGTATTTCATCACTAAAAAGAAATCTTCCATAAAAAATTGTTAACCATTAATTATTATATGTAAAGATCTTAGAATAGTGCCTACAATTTCATAACTACTCAATAACTACTAGCATTTTATTAATCTATTGATAAATACTTGATAAATTGGACTATTTGAAAAAGAAGGTTCCAAGAAAGCTGAGCTTAATATCAGCTATTCCCACAAGAAAGCCACCAAACTTCTGCAAGTCCAAGGAGTTCTAACAAATATGATCCAACCCTTTATGGAATGTTAAACTGAGTGAGTACCTTCTTCTACTGTAAATTTATTCCAATGTAAAATGGTACAGGATCAGTGATTATAGAACTACACATCTTTACTAAAGTTGGGGCCATTCTCATATTTTATACTTTGTTGTTGCCTCAATAACTTCACATATTTAAAGTGTAACCAAAATCTAGATGAAACCAGCAAACAATTTTTGAACATTTAGAGTCATAGTCCTCTGCTATGCTTCATAATCTTTTGTTTACCTCCACATATATTTCACCGTTTCAATGTACAATTTTAGCTTTTATCTTTGTCAAATCCCACTATTGTTGTGTTAAGCTAATATTCTAAAATTAAAGAGTGGGAAAACTCCTTCCTAATAGTGTAAAATTAAAAGTGTTGGGAAAAAGTCCTTCTTAGTAATTTAAATTGACCTACAAGGACTAATGAGAAGAAATAATAATTTTTACATAATTAATTATATAATATATATAATTATGGAAGAATTGATTCAGGTACTATAATAGTCTGATTAATTAACCAGTCATGATTTATTTTGACTTGTTGTAAATAAAACCTTCTGTGTTCCTTTAACATAATTTCTTTACCTCTAAGTATCACTATGTATGGATTTTCTTTGTAGAATATGCAGCAATATTACATCATCAAAGAGAGTAGTTGTTACTACAACTAGGTAATGTATTCAGTAATACTTGTGTTTGTATTTTCTTAACAATATTCAACAAACTAGAGAAATACTCATTACTGTATATACAAAATTATGTATATATATACTCATTTTGTATATACAAAAATATTAATATAGTCATATATCAAGATTTAATTTGCTTTTATTTTTCTGTTTAGTGCCACATCTACTTCAATTCATCTGTGTTTAAACAAAAACTGAAACCTAGTTAAAGCAAAGTATGCAATGACAATTATAAAAATCTATTAAATATGGCAAAGATACAGGTCCAGGAGAAGGAATTGTACTTCTTAAAATAGTTTTGTGAAGCTAAAAGATTAATAGTTGTTTCTTTTTAAAAGAAAAAATGGTACAGAATTTCAAAACAAGATTCTAGGACAGTAACAATAGTTAGTACATTTGATAATGTTATCTTCAAAGTAGTTGCTCATATTATAAGATACAGGCATGAAAATTTGATCAAATGATATAGACTCAAACTTTACTTAATTGTGAATCAGAAAATTCACATTGAAAGTGTGAATCATTTTCTTATTTCTAAAACAGCATTTAAGCTCAAAATGACCAAGGCAATTTTTTAGCTTTCTCTTTATAGCTAACATTTTCCCTATATTTTTGTCTTACTTGAAACTATCATCATACACCCACTTTCACAATTAAAAATCTCAGAGATATTTTAATTGCTTTTCTGCTTACAACCCACATTAAATTAGTCATCAAGACTGGTCTATTCTATTTTCTGTCTTTACTTGTTTTCTAACTTTTTCTACTCTTGCCATTGTAGTCTGAGGCAGTATTAACACTTACCTATATTAATGTTCCCTTAACCAAACTTCAGTTTTGTTCCCCTCTTGTCATCCTCCTTTAGGGGCTCTAGAATTAACTTCTTACAACAGATCTTTTTTCTCTTTTCTAATAATCTCTCTTCTATTTTCCTGACATGTTTTTTATTAAAAAAATTATAATCCACATATACTATGTCAGCTTTCTGGTCAATAAGACACAGTACCTGAGACATAACTTAAAGAAGAAAAAAATTTATTTAGCACACAGTTTGGAAAATTTAGATCATGTTTTACAGATTCCAAAACAAGAATGTCCTGATGGAAGGATCTGGTGGGACAAAGCTGCTTGATTCATGGAGCCCAGGAGGCAAAGCAGGGTAACACAGTGAGAAACTGACACAGAATCTATGTAATACCCAAGACCACACCTCCATGACCCACCCAGACACACCTCAGAGCATGCTTTATTAACCTTGTATGCATTTCTTGCACTAATATACTTTGACCTATCAGAGTAAATAGTCAAATAACATATGAGAAAAAAATGTGCAAAATTTGATTTTCTGATTCTGACTTATTTTACTTAACATGATGATACCCAGTTCTATCCAGTTTTGTGCAAAAATGACATGATTTTATTCTTTTTATGGCTGAACTATATTCCATTATGTAAATATATCACATTTATTTATCCAGTCGTCTGTTGATAGGCACCAAGTCTATTTCCATAATTTAGCTATGGTGAATTGTGCCACACTGAACATGTTTCCCAGCACATTTATGCTTCAATAATTTCATTCCAAAGGTAGATTTTCATGAAAATAATGTTTTTGGTTATAATGAAAGCAATATAAATGTACTTCATCATACGTGGGAAAATATTCTTTTATTAACTGCTTTAATTCTGTAAGCAAAAACATTACCTATGCATTATTTATGTACTATTCTCTGTACTGAAATTTTGTTAATAACTATTTTCCAGATATTTTTTCAAATAATTATAGTAAAATACAAATTTTCATATGTTAAAATTCCTTTAGGAGTTATTACAGAGAAAGCAATATTTCAGTAAAAATTTTTGAGAATTGTGATGCTGAGGGTTCAAAATCCTGCATCCAGCTGCTGAACTACTTACTACTTGCTATATAGTTAAAACAATTTTCTCAGTGTTTTTAGCCAATTAAAGTCATTATATGACACACTATGGGCTGATATGCTGGTTGAGATGTGATCAACCACAAACAAAAAACAGAGTAACTATTGAGGTGATAAATATGTTAATTAGTTTGATTGTGGTAACAGTCTCACCATCTATAGATACATTGAAATATCACACAACAATATATATGTAATTTTTGTCAATAATACCTCAATAAATAAATAATCAACTTTAAAATGAGAAAGATACAAATTTTACTAAAAATAAAATGATATTCCTTAAAGAATAAAACAGAAGGAATGGAATGGAGAGGAGAAAGGAAGAGAAAAAATAGAGGTAGAAAGAGAAGGAGGGAGAGGGAAGGAAGAAGAGAGAAAAAGGAATATTAAAAAAAGGATATAGATGGGAAAGAAAGAAGAAAGATCTCAAAGCAAATATGCAGGGAATCTTAAAGTGGTCAATTCTCAGTGATGGAAATATTGACTGTTATATTCTTTGTAATTTTGTACAATTCATTTTTCATTTTCATATTGATTCTTTACTCTCAAAGCAAGATCTTTGTATTTCAGAGTGGCATCTGAATCATACATGAATAAACTTCAATGCATAGACAGTTTGAATATAATATAATCAATAGTGTTTAGATACCAAGTTTCTGCTACATAAAAAAATATTTAAAATAGTCTCTGATAGGTAACATCATGCCCTTTCTTCTAAAATTAAGAATGTCATTATGTGAATTTCTTGTTGTTGTTTATTATTTGGCTTTAAAGATAAATGATGTATGAGCTGGAACAGATTATCTGTAAAATTATTCTGAAATCCCCATTGGAGTTATTATTAGAAAAATAAAAATGAACATTTTATTTTTATTATTGGAGTTTGAAATTACTTGACATACAAGAAATGAAATAAAGAAAAATTTAAGATCTTTTGGCCTCAAGATTGTTGATACAAAATAGACAAGTATTGGAGAATACTTTCTTTTGAATCATAAATATAAAGAGTTCTTTTGGTTTTAATAAATAGCACTTGATGAAAAGATAAGTAAAATGTCAAATATTTTCAGTGGTATTTTACATATCTGAAAATTTAATAAGTATTTTTTAGGATAATACTTTAAAATATTTTTGAAATATTAGCTCCAATATCAAAGTGACAATTTAAATATTATCCTGATTATTTTCTAATCCTTTCAATATATCTTAAATTCTAGAATTTATCAGTATCTGTATTTCTGTAAATAACATTGATCCTTTATTGTGTATTTCATTGGATTAAAATGAGTTAGGACATTTTTAAACTTAAATGATCCACTGATTTTTCATTTGGTTATAATTATAAGTCACATAAAAATACTTAAATTCTTGCCTTTTTTCAATATATTGCTGTATCACTACATATCAGCTATATACTACTAGATTTTTAATATTCTTCACCAACTTCCTTTAGAGAGAGGAACTGCGGTAGTGATTAAAATCAATTTTGAAATATTTAAAATTTATATTTTGATATTTTCAATGGAAAATATCAAAATATTTATATATTATAGTAAAGATTAATTTAAAACATATACCTAAGAAGTTGAAACAGTCAAGATTACTATACTCTTTTATTTATCTTATCTTGTTTTAATTTTATTTACTATTGTGTTCATTATTTCTTTATTCTTTTGTTTGCTTATTTTATTATTTTATTTATTAACCCTTCCAGAGAACACAAGACCATGTGGATACAGAAGTCTTAAGTGAAAAAATGGAATAGAATATTATAATGTGTTCATAATAATAATAACAATTGTTATTATTATTATTGTTAATAATAATAACAATAGTAATACAATTATTATTGTTGTTATTATTAACAGAAATGCCTCTGACAAAATCTAAGGTTGGTGAAGATGAAAATTGAAAGAGTTTTGCCCTAGAATAAATTACTGTATGGTTATGGCGGTGATCTAACATGGTGGAAGGCCAAAGTGGGAATGCTTGCCACTTCCTGCTTCTTCCTCAGCCTTAATTGCAACTCCCCTTCCTGTTTGCACATGAAGAAAATTCCATTCAACTTCTTGCATGTTTTCAATACCTGCCCTAAGCACCACCCCCGCTCAAAGGTTACATATGTCCCATATCCTCTATATTCCAGTTGAAGGAGACACTGCAGCCATCATGAGTTGTTTGCTCCTTTCCACGTCCTCATCTCAATAAACCTGTTTGTTTTGTAATTTTACTTCTCTATTATGCCAAAAAACTCTTTCATAATGGTGCCATGACTTGAGTGGAAAACTGCATTAGCTAATAGGAATCTCTCCCAGTTGGAGCTACCCTGCCTATGAACAACATGTTTTCCTCTGGGACTGTTTACTTGCTGCCGCTAATCTGCATGCATCAGTGACCTTCCTCACTCATCACAGGTGAGGTGTTTTCTGTTTCCATTCCTAAAATTTGCAAGCTTTTGTCAGAAAACCTATCCTTGCCATCCCTGGACAGAGATAGCAGTTTTCATGCTCCTTAGGCTGGATAGCTTGAGGCAAAACTGTTTTTTTTTTGTTTCCTGGGACTCCGCCCCACACTCTTTGGTGATGACCAAGGAGAACAGGTGTTAGAACTTTCCATGTCACACATACAAAGCAGTGATGACTTTTTGATAGGTGTGACCCAGGACAGCTTCCACATTCCTTGGGGGAGAGCTAAAGCTCTTATGTCCTGACGTGAAGTTGTTCTCTCAGCTCACTTATAATTTGGTCATGGGAACCACTTCCTGTCCCCTGAAAAACACACCTCTGTGGTGCCTGGTTCATAAACTTAGTGCTGTTGGCCTCAAGAAGGCTATGAAAACCAAAAAGCTGATCTTTTATTTATGCTTTTGTCACAAAAGTGGCAAGCTGGCAGAAACCCTTCATTTTTAGGCCTTTTTCACTTTGAGGATGTGTCTTTCTCTCACTCTGTCTTATATAATGGCCCACATACTTGTGGCTCACTCTGTTCCACCAGGAACTCTCCCTCTCTCCCCACCAGACCCCTCAGATGATGCATCTCCTCTCTTTACAGCTCCTCCCCTGTATCTCCTAGACCAAATACTGCAGCATTCTCAGCCAGAGGTTTCTGTGCCCCTTGCACTGTCCTCTCCCCCTTACTCACCCCCAGTAGCCTCTAATCCTTCCCTTAGTTTCTCTCCCCTGTGCCCAATTTCTCAATCCCCTCCACCTGAGCCACCTATTCCATCAGGTAGTTCTTTGTTCCCTACCCCTGCACTGCCATTTTCCCCACTGGCCCACCATACTCAGTCTCATGCATTCCAGAATTCCAGCAAGCCACATGGTTCTCAGGAGCCATCTTGCTGCAGCTCACATGGAGGACAAGCCACCACCTTGCAGCCCTCCACCACATGACAGTGCACTGCCATCTTGTGACAGGTCATAGGGTCAATGGTCGCCCTTTTGTGGCCCCTCATCATAGGACCAGCAGCAGCCATCTACCATCTGGTCCTGAGGGATTAGTTCATATTCATGTTCCTTTTTTCCTCTCTGACTTATCTCATAGTAACCATAAATTAGGTTCCTTTTATGCTATTCTTATTTCAAGAGATCTCTATTAATCTACAAAAAGGTTCACACTAGTCTATTTATTATAGTTCAAATTGGGCAAAAATATTTGAGTGCACTCTGGTTTTATAACATGTTTGTCAGTCTATATATCTGTTGTCTGTTTGTCCAGTCTGTTTATACTGTAGATTGCCTGTCCATGTTTGTCCATTTGCCTGCACTGTAAGTAGTTGTTCCTTTTTATTAGAGCTCAACAATCTTTTTTCCTCTTCTTTTACATTTTCAGATCATTTAATCAAGGTTTATTTGAGTTACAGATTTTAAAAACAGTCTTCCACCTAGATTGCCGGCTGTTCAAAATGATGCTAAAATTGGTTAAGCAAAATCCCTTGGGGTGAGGAGACATTGGACAGGACTTCAATTAATGAATAAAAAGTGATCACCTGGTAATTTTAACCAGCTCTTGTTCATTAATTGGAAGCCCCAATAATCTCCATAGCCTTATGGGAGAAACCCCAACTAAAGTTCATATGACTAAGACAATACATTGTTGCTGATCTGATGGTATATTCATGCCTTCAAATATAAAATTGGGATTGTTTATGATGATAAATATTTTCTTTCAGATCCAGACATCTGCCTTTTTCTTGTGCTCCAGCCAAGAGATTCAAATCAAATCAACATAAGGTCATCAGTCAAATGATAATTTTTAAACAAAAATTTATTTAATATCCATTAACAAAAGGAGTTAAGAGCCAATGAGTTACAATTGTTATAACCTAAAAGCAGTTTCTAAACTTAACCATCAGCCCTGCTGCTCATGCTTTGACTATACATGTTTTATACTTTGATTATGCATGCTTTGATTAAGGTTTATTCTTGCTGAAAATGTTCCAAACCCCAAAGCATCATAACAAATATACTAAATTCTTTTTTGAGTCCTTTTACTGGGATCCACCAGATCTTTTCCAGAAAAAGGATATATGACGTATATTGGGGCCATAATTAACTATACTCTACTGGCCTTAAATGATACCACAGCTGATCTCTCTCCTAAATAAAAAGGTAAAATTAATAAAACAGACCCTTCTACAAAAATCAGATGGCATTAGACATTCTAACAGCACAGGAGGTACTTATAAAATTGTAAAATCTAAATGTGTGCATGACAAATGAATGACAAGTCAGTTTCTAAAATTCCATGAGCCTTATCCTTATCCTCCTTATGGGAAGCCATTATTAAAATTATGCTCATAAATACCCTGTTGATTCTATTATTTTACCCCTGCTTACTTAGTTGATTCTTTGCCTTTATCTCCTTTAGACTTAAAGCTGTACACCTACCCAAGATGAAAATGCCTGGTATCTATCTACTGAGGGCCACTAGTGAAAAGCTCTGCAGAATATCCCTGACTGCCCTTCAACAACTTCAACCCCCTTCAGTGTGAAGAAGTCAGATCAGTCTCTGCCCATTATCCTTCATGGCAGTTTGGGTTACTTCTTCAGAGAAAAATGCTACAGGCAACTAAGTCAGTTAAAAATGTTATGGGCAGTCAGACAGGGCTAGGGCCTCAAAATAGCCAGCACAGAGAACCAGATGTCTTGTAACTATGGAGGAGACAGATACCTTCCATTATGGGCCAGATTCCAAGACAAAAGGCTAAACTTGGCCCTCAAACCCCACAGGGAGGCCTTCTTAATATGGCTTTTCATATTTTCAACAACAGAGATAAAAATCAAAAAGAAAAATAACAATCTGATCTTTTAGCAGAGACACATAGAGCTCTGAGACAGGTAAACAAGGTGGAGCTGCCCAAGCCCCTCCCAGACCATGCTTCAAGTGCAACAAAAGAGGACACTGAGCAAGCAAGTGCCCCAACCTTGATGTTCCTCTGGGGCCTGCCCCTATTGCAATCTCAAGTGCCATTGGAAGAGCAACTGTCCTAGCCACCAGAGAGCAGGTAAGCCATCCTCTAATGCCTTGCCCTCACAGGGGATCTTGTCACCACCGGATTCATCACTGACTGATCTATTGGGACTTGCTGCTGATGGGGTTTGGGGTCTACATCCCCCATTAAGGTGTCCTTCTCAGAGCCCCAAGTCCCACTGGAGGTCTCAGGTAAGACATTCTCTATACTTGTGGACATAGAGGCCATTTTTGTGTTCTTCCTGAGTTTTCAGGCCCTTGTATTAAGTCCTCAGTCTCTGTACTGGGTGTTGACAGCCAACCTATGCAGCCTTTGCAGACAGGGCCTATTCCATGCAGGTTCCAGACTCTCTTCTTTACCCATGGCTTCCTAGCAATTCCAACATGTCCCACACCCTTTTTAGGTAGAGATCTTCAAAAGCTTAACTTCTTCTTCTGACCTTCTCCCTCCCCATAGCTCTCTGTCCTCCAAATACCCTCACAGTGCACCACAAAGACATCCCCTCCCCTTCCTTCCCCTCTGGTTGATCCTATAGTTTGGGATAACTCCAATCCCACCTGTGTTACCCATGCCATGCCTATTTTAATTTATCTTAGGGATCCTTCAATTTTTCCTTGCATTCTCCAATATCCCATAGCTCCCAAATATTTACAGGGACTTAAACCTATAATCAAGTGCCTTTTAGACAATGGTTTTCTTAAACCTACCCATTCACCCCATAATATTCCCATTCTCACAGTACTCAAGCCTGATAGGCCTTATTGTCTAGTGCAGGACATTAGGGTAATCAATAATGCTGTTACCCCAATCCACCCGGTGGTGACAAACCCTTATATCATGCTTATCATATTCCTCCCTCCACCACTCATTTTATAGTCATAGATCTTAAAAATGCCTTTTTCTTTTACCATCCCCCTTACACCCTAATTGTCAGCCCCTATAGAAACACATACCACCCCCTTCCTTTCCTATTCATCAATTTTTCAGACACACCCCTGGTCAGGACTGACAGGTAGATTTTACACACATGCCCCACCACAAAACTCTCAAATATCTTCTCACCTTTGTTTGTACTTTTTCAGGATGGATAAAAGCCTTTCCCACAAGCAGGGAGACTGCTGATGTAGTTACTAAAGTCCTATTATGGTAAATCATACTAAGGTTTGGTCTACATCAGAGTATTCAGTCAGATCATGGTCCAGCCTTTATTTCTCAAATCACTTAACAGGTATTCTCAAGCTTACACATCACCAGGTGATTACACATTCCATGCCATCCACACTCCTCAGGAAAAGTAGAAAAGGCAAATGGCCTCATAAAAACACACCTAAGAAAACTCATTTTAGAACTACACCAACCTTGGCCTCAACTTCTGCTCCTAGCTTTAGCCAAGCTCAGGGCACTTCCCCAGACTCCTACATTTTTAAGCCCTTTTAAACTCATGTATGGCAGACCATTCTTACTCCACAATCTTCCTACCCCCCAAAGTCTCCCTCCTCTTGCTAACTACATCCCAATCCTCTCCTTCTTCTGACACTTGTTATGACAACATGCTGATCTCTGCCTTCCCCAACCCTCTGAGGGGACCAAACCAGATCCTTTCATATCCTCAAGAGATCTAATTCATCTAAAATGTTCTAAATCCACAGGACTACAACCAAGGTGGAGTGGCCCCTACCTGGTCTTGGCAATCCCAAAAGCAGTCAAAGTTGCTGGACTGCCATCCTGGTTCCACATCACTCAAACTAGGTGGTGCCCTCCCAACCCTAAATCTAAATATCCTGAGTGGTCATCTCATCATCTATCTTCCACCCATCTCCATCTCACCAAGGCCTCACAGCCACAGCTCTAAGGCTAAGTCATGTTTTGTTATCCAATTTGATTACTAATCTCTTACATTCTATCAATTTTTTTTACAGTAGGACCCTTAATAGTCTTTCCTAAGGACTCCCACATCATGCATAAAACCTACATAACAACTGTCTTAGTTCTCTCTACCCTCAACTGTTTAGTTAAATGTAAGATCCCTGTGGGTTTAGGTGCTTATCTTCCTTATAGTGATACAACCACGGCCCTCCCCCCTTCTACTCTGTAATTTCTCAAATATGATTCGATAATCAGGCCTTATATTTCTCATGCTTCTTACTCTTTCCAGCTCAACTCCTGGACCAAAGACAAGCCCTGCCTACCTACACTTTTAACTTTTACCCTTTCGGATGGGGGAATAATCACCTCTCATAACTTCAATCCTCCTAACCCCACACTTATTTTTCAGATTCTACCTCACCATGGCCCTGATGGAATGGCATATTTAAATCAAAGACACCTTTCCTTCTACCTCTCCTGGGCCCTTAAATATGATAGTGGCCTGCCTCCTCATAGCACCTTATGTCTCTGTTTTTCCAATCTGGGATGTAAGCATTCACCAATGATTAACTCCTTGTCCTGCCTGAAACACCTGGTACCAACTTCTACATGGGCACCATCATCCCATCAACCTTCCTGAACCCCAATACAGCACCCCCTTTCAGCAGGAAGTAGTAAGAGAGAGACTTTGCCCTTTTCCTAACAATAAAAAAAGACTGGAATGAAAGAGTTTTGCCCTAGAATAAATTACTGTACAGTTATGGTGGTGATCTAACATGGTGGAAGGCCAAAGCGGGAACACTTACCACTTCCTGCTTCTTCCTCAGCCTTAATTGCAACTCCTCTCCCTGTTTTCAAATGAAGAAAATTCCAATCAGCTCCTTGCATGTCATCAATGCCTGCCCTAAGCACCACCTCTGCTTAAGGGTTACATATATCCCATACCCCCCATATTCTAGTTGAAAGAGACAGCACAACCACCATGGGTTATGTGCTTTCTTCCACATCCTCATCTCAATAAACCTGTTTATTTTGTACTTTTACTTCTCTATTGCACCAGAAAACTCTTTCAAAAATAACATAGAGAAACATTAAATTAGTTCCTTTGGGAGTGACAGCAAGTTGCAACCAGAAATACAATGAATAAATTAAGTTGTAACCAGAAATATAATGAAATACTTGAAAGGTCCACATGCATTTGAAGTTAGTAAATATAGTAATTAAGATCTCACTACCTAGGGCTGGGGATTTAGCTCAGTGGCATAAACACCTGCCTAGTAAGTGCAAGGTTGCAAGTTCGATCCCCGGTACAAAAAGAAAAAAAAAATCTCACCACCTTGAGGCCTGAAATTTAGGTGAGTGGCACAGACACCTACCTGACAAGTGCAAGGTCTTGAGTTTAATCCCCAGTACCAAAAAAAAAATCTCATCATCTCCAATGGTAATTTCTTCAGAATGTTGTGACTAGTTAGATTGAAGTAAAGAACTTGTCTAGTTGGGCATTTTAGAGATCAAGATATTACCATAGAGATGGAATTAAATATTGAAGGGTCCAGAGTGTGAGGGTATGGAAAAATATTACCAAAATCATGTATTAAAGAATTAAAACTCAATGAGGAAGCAAATATTTACATTTATGCAGTACACAAAAAAGGTAAAATTTATGAGATTTTTTTCTTTTGTGTTAAGATAAATTATCTTCAAGACTTTTGGTGTCTGATATTTTTGGCATTATGTTTATTAAGTTTTAAATATTTTCCAGATTCAATATTTTTCTTAATATTTTTAATTGTGAGATACACCCTCTGTTAAGCATAATTGTGAAGGGGTCAAGCAACTGAACACTGCCTTACTTTAAAATATTGCCTGATTTCCATGGGTGCCCTTCTTAATGACTGACCCCTCCTCTTCTTAGAGATTATAACATCTTGGTTTTGTGAATATATTTTTCTTGGATTAATATTCTGATTTTGTCACTTGTAAATGATTGGTAAACTACAAACTCTATGTACCTACAACATAATAGAAATGTATGATGTGTATTCATAAGCAGTCTACTTTTTAAAATCATTATGATGTTGAGATCATTTTGTATAGATGGTGCTAATTTAATTTGACTACTCCATAGCAGCAATAATAAGATGTTTGGATTGCTTGTCCATGTCCACTTCACAGTCTAAAAAATTATTTGCAACTACAAAAATTATTCCTTTATTTGTTCTATCATTTTTATTTTATTAGAAATAAAACATTTTATGAGCTGTATGTTAGCTATGAAAATTATATTTATTATAAATTATCCTATGGCAAAGCAATACACAACTTTAGAGAAACACATTTTGAAAACTTCAGAGGAGTAGTATTGTGTTATTTCTTTGTTCCTTTGTTGCTTGTTGCTTTTTGAGACAAGTTCTTTCTATGCAGTTCAGGCTGGTTTCAAACACAACGGATAACTCAAACGGGTCTGGGACTCCTTATTGATGCTCTTGTCTTCCAAGTGTTTGGATTATAGTTATGAGCCACTGCAACTGACATTTTATAAAATACATAACTTAAAAGGAGAGAGCTGGAATTTAATATCTGCTTCTCTATTGTAGTAGTTAAATAAAGATATTTCAAGTTTAAAGAAATGTGTAACAAAATCTAGCCTCTCACAGACATATAATTGGAAAACATGAGAATTTTAGTAGACATTTTAGAAAAAAGTATGTGTTGATATTTTTAGAGAAAAACAGTTTGTAAACTCTCTGAAAATGTCCTGAGGATTTTCAGGGATAAATTTGGAAAACCACTGCTACCTAGTATTCAAATATCACAATTTTTATCTTTCTAATAGAAATGGGTATTGAGTAATTTCTGACTCAATTTCTATTGATTTAGTTTTCTTCCTCTTAAGTATTCCTAATTCATTCTTGGTAATTTTTGTATTGATTTTCAGACATAATAAAATTTATCTTGTTGAGAGATGAATATTTTTTCTTTTAATGTTTTGGGGATTTTTATGCAATGATTGGAAATAGCTGAACTTTTTCAAAGGTCTCTTTAAAGATTCAACATGGGTATCAGTGGACTGCATTTCCTTCTATCAAGGATGCTATCTAGTGCTCTGAGAGGTTTCTCTACTTTACTTGATGAGAATACAGCTATTCCTGAAAACATAGCCAATCCTGCAGAAAAAAATCTTTGCAAAAGATTTAATTGTACTTCATATATTCTGATACATTACTTCTATAACTTATCCTGCCTTTTAAGTGGGAATGTAGCCGGGCATGGTGGCTCATGCCTGTAATCCCAGCACTCAGGAGGCTGAGGCAGGAGGATCTTCGCAAGTTTGAAACCAGCCTGGGCTACAAAGTGAGCTCAAGGCCAGCCTGAACTGCATAGTGAGACCCTGTCTCAAAAATATAAAAATAAATAAATAAATGGGAATGTATAATATATATAATATATATTATATATAATATATACAATATTATATATAATATAATATTATATTATATTATATGTTATTATATATTATATATAATAATTATTATATATTATATATTATATATATTACATATATACATAAATATGTATATATTATATATATCTATATTATATATGATTATATAATATACCTATATATTATATAATATATGTTATATATAATATAATATATATGTAAAATTTATATAAAATTTATTTGTATTCTTTTTCCTCTGCTTTCTTAACAGACTGCACACAGTACTTTCAGAATACTTAAAATAATATTATCAACCATTTACTAGGCTGGAGACTTTACAGAAAAAAATTCTGCTTCTACAGCCATACCTTAAGAAATATAAACTATTATCTTTATTAAGTTGAAACTATAACCAAAGTCCTACAGCTAATAAGTGTCAGCGTCATGATCCAAATAAATTCCATTCTTATACTAAAATATATAATCTTTCCACATGACAATAGTGCCTCACATTGGACATTGATTGAAAGCTCTAACATCTTGTTGCATTACTAGGTTCTAAATTTCCTACAGATAGTTACTCTGCCTAATCTGGCATTATCAATACAATGCCAGGCATATTACACAACACATATTAGACTTCAAATAAATATGCACTTAATAAATGAGCACATAAATAGTCTACTAAGAAGTAATAGTAAATGAGACAACTCTGATACAAATTTTAGATTTAAAAAATCTGAAATTTTAGATTAAAATTTAGGTTAAATTTTAGATTTTACTAGAAAACCAATGGCATTTTATTTACTTTCAAATTTTCAGAAAAATTAACCTCCTGATTATCAGTTCTTCATCAGTCTTCACTAAAATGTTAATGGGCCCACATTAAAACAATTATGGTGAAATATTCATAAAAATGTTCACTTACAAAAATATATGAATGCAATGATATTCTTAACCCAAGCAAAACTCATAAAACTACAACACTGGACAAACCTAACCATTATTCTTAAAATTTAGAGATACAGCTAATGACACAGAAAATAATATATAATAAGTTAATATATGACAATTATTTGGGCTAACAAACACCAAATTGTGTAAAAAGGTGTTTCTTTAACAATGTATTTTACATGGAAAGTTTTCCAAGTTTTATTTTTGTTCAGCCATTTATATTTATGAACGTGATAAGAATAGAATTTATGATAAAGATAATGGGCCATTTCGACCTAGACTGTATGATAAAGAAAAGTAGAAAATGAATGGTATATGTACTTAAGTACTTAGTGAATCCCAGCTGGCTGACTTTTGCTAACTCAGTATTTAAGTATCGACAGAAAGATTCTATGAGCTTTTGGGGGTTTTCTTGTTTGTTTGTTTATTTTTAATCTCAAGGTTGCACTCAGATTCATGCTGGCTTGCCCTGAAAAATGTACAGGATATTGCCTCCCCAAAATGAGAAAAAGATGAATGTAATAAAAAGAAAAATTTAAAAGAGGAAAGTACATTAGAGGAAAAACATCAAATGTTGTAATATTGTTCTCTATATTAATATGTACTCTAAAATTGTTAAGTCCAGATTCAGAATATACTTAAATAAAATTGTCCCTAGTAATAAATTAAATCAAAACAGCATTCATAGTAAACAATAAAAATAAAGGCTGCATAAAGGTGATAAAAAGACAACAATCTATTGTTAAAGGCCACTATCTCAATTCAAAGATAAAGAAACCTGTTCTTTGTATTTAGATGATCACCTGTGTGTTACAATGATAAAATTTCATAATGACCCACTGCAATATGAAGTTAGACAGGAGACAGAAATCATTTCCATGCATTTGTCTCACTGTAGACAATATATTACAAATATATGCAAAATACCTTGGGGCTTGGCGATACTGAAATATAAAAAGAATAGGAAGACAATCAACTCATGCTATTTTATTCTTTTTTTATCAGTGCCCAAGTATTCAACAAGCACCATAAATAGTTTTTCTCATTTATACAATAATAAATATTGACATATCTGATAAAGAAAAAGTATTTGTGAACACCATGGAGTTAACAAAATATTGATAAATATATAAAACTCAGCACCTAAAATTATGTTTGTCATCAAAATTCATCTTTCTAGTGAAAATAGCATCTAATTTTGGTGAACCTCTAACATTTTTAGTTTTTAGAACAACAGAATGTTAATTGAACACAGTCAAGTCCCTTTCTAAAGAAAACATGAGCTCCCTTTTCTTAATTACTGTGAATTAATACTTTAACTGCAATTGAAAAATCATATTTTATCCTCAAGCATCTGAAAAAGTCCTTGGGTAAATTCTTAAACTGTGATTAATTATACAATATTCTGATAAAATGCATATTGTTGAGATTGTGCTTCTTACCTGTGACTACCTATATAAATAATGGTCAAAAAATTATGTTATTTACATTTATATGACAATAGTTGGTTTAAGATTTTACAAAGTACTCCACTTCACATTGCCACTACAAGCTGCTATCCTGATGCCTTTCTTCTGTTATTTTAAAGTGCCTCTTATTTCCTGGAGAATACAGACTAATGTGAGCTAATCAACAGTTGTGGAATTTGTTATCAAGACACCAAAAAAAAAAAAACTAGTATTTAGATAAAACTTGTAAAATGTTCTATGATTTCCATGTAATTAAAATAAGTTGAAATATCAGGGCTTTCCTTCACTGTTTGTGGTGGTAGTGGTGGTACAATCACTGTAGAGATCATTATGGAGACTCCTCAGAAAAACAACAACAACAAAAACTAGAATTAGAGATTCCATTTGATCCAGCTATTCCCCTTCTGGGTAACTTCTCAGAAGAATTAAAAACATACCACAACAATATACATGCACTCGTTTATAGGAGCACAATTTGTAATAACTAAATCTTGACAACAACCCAAATGCCCACCAGCAAATGAATGTACGAAAAATATGTGGCTGTAGAGAGAACAAGCCCGCACCAGGAAGCAAGCCTAGCCTGGGAACTAGCACCATGAGTGGACAGCTGCCAGACTGGGAACAGCCAGACCCCAGCCCCTTCCAGTGCATAGGCTGGCAAAAAAGAAGTACCAACTACTCCCACCCCCTGTAAGCAACCAGTTTATCTGGAGAAACACAGGCTGTGATGACATCTATCGAGGTTAAATGCAATTGGATACCTGTGGTGCTTTGGTGTTTCAGTTACCTTGCAGGTCTAGGGCCAGTGGTCTGATCATTGGGTCAGAAGATAGCAGTACACAGTGTGCCATCTAGGAGGGATCTCCTTCTGAGGGCTGAAGCCATTGTTGATTCCCTATGGGCTTGTTTTGAAATTCTCTATCATTTCCATTGTTTTTTGGGGTTTGATTTTATTCTCTATTGTTTTGTTTGATTATGTTAAATCCAATGGCAAGAACAGCTGTTTCAAAGATGGCAAGATACATTATGATAGCAATTTTTTTTTTACTATGTCTGAAGTTATCTGCAGCCATTTTGAAGGCATCAAGAGGCATTATGGTAGCTATTGTTGATTTTGTAATGTTTTGAAGTCCTGTATCACTTACACTGGTTTATTTTGATTGGTTTTATTCTGTTTTATCCTCTTTAGAATATAATAAAATTTTTAAAATGTAGTCTTCTAATGCACTGAACCATAAAGAAGCATAAACTTATTTTAAATTGAAATATCTTAAACTAAAAAAGCATTTGCATAGTAACACTGTATAATGTGGAGAATCAGTTGTTTATACGTGTTGCCCAGTGCTAAGAGCTGTGTCTCACTTCTGCTACTAATACTGTGACACAGTGATGCATATTGCTATATGACAAAAGATCAACATTCAAAATCCAAAATAATGCTTTCACTGGGTGGATATACCTTTTGCCCAAGTATTATGAAATCAAAAATCATTAAGTAAAGCCACCATAAATCAAGAGCTATAAAAAGCTGATAATATTCATTCATTCATTCACTTATATTCTAAAATCACATGGACCATGTTTATTGTGTTTAAAAATCAACAGCGATTATATATTAAGGCAAGACACACAGGAAAAGAGGAAATGAAGGAATAACAGTAAGACATATAAGGCATAATAAAATTTTATTTTTTTAACTTTTTAAAAGTGTTTTTCACTAGTATATGGTTCATTCATCATGAGAGATGCATACATGTACATAACACATCTTAATTTTTTCTTTTTGTCTGCTTCTTCTCCCTTCCCTCCATCCATTGTTCCTCTCACCATTTACAAAAGATCTATTTCCATTATTTTCTTTCAGTTTTTTTGTTAAATTCTTTTCTCTGTACCTTCCCTTTTCACTTTCCCTCATCTCATTTCTTTTTCTATGTGAACAAGTTTTTCCTATTTTCTAATATACCTCCCCTATTTTTCTCCTTATTCATACTTTGTATGCTTTATTTGTATTTCTCATACAAGTAAAGCAATGCAATATTTAAACTTTTGTGCCTAATTTATTTCACTTAGGATTAAGGTCTCAGGGTGCATCCATTTACTTAAAAATGCTTTAAGTTTATCTTCCATTATTTTTCTTTCTTTATTTTTTCTGTTTTTATTATGATAGCTTTGTTATATAACTTGCAGTCTGAGATTGACACTGTGATGCCCCATCTTGCTCTTATTGGCCAGAATTGCTTTTGCTATTCTATGTCTCTTCTGGTTTCATATAACTTTTAGGATTATTGTTTCTAGTTTTTTGTTGAATGTTATTGTACAGTGGAAAAGGGGCTTGCTGTCTACCACTTTTTGTTCTGGCTGCTTTTGCTGATTGCTTCCTTGAAGCGCTACCCCAGTGCCAGGTCACCCTATCTTAGAGCCAATTGATTATGGACTGAAACCTCTACAAACAGTGAGCTAAATAAATCTTTCTTGCCTTCATTTTGAGCGGTGGATATTTTGTCCCAGCAATCAGAGAAAAGTAACTGAGACAAAATATGGTAACAGAGGAGAGGGGTCATTGCTGTAACTAAACCTGATCACATGGTTCGAGAGCCTTTGGGAATGGCTTGTGGGAAGAGTTTGGAAAGTTTCAGAAATGTCACCTGAAAGAGTAGAGCCAGAAGTCTTTTGGCAGTCCTATATAGGAGATTCCAGCCAGAGCTCAGGAGCCCAGAAGGCTGATAGAAATCCTGCTGGTAAAGACCAGGTTTGGGAGATTTCTGGTTGGAAGAACTATTGCATTGTTTGTTGGACTCCAGATGATGTGCATTATGGCTTACCAGAAATTTTGTCTGCATTTTGCTCATGTCCAAAGACTTTACCTGAGACTGAGATTAAGGTTGGCAGATTAATTAGTCTGACAAAAGAGATTTCAAAGCAGTTGAATGTTGAGATGGTAGCATAGCTATTATTGGAGGCTTTTAGCCAGACTTGGGTTGTGAATCAAGAACAAAGGGCCCAGCAAGGTGATTTAAAATGTTCTGAGTTTAGCCAAGAAAAAGCTCCAGTACAGCTGTAAATTATAAAGATAGAGCTGAGACCTCAATTGCTGAGAAGGAATAGAAGAGTAAAAATGATGGCCTGAGGGTATACAGGAAGTCATGGGCCTCTATCCATTACAGCAAAGACTTTGCTTTGAGGAGAAATTCACAGAACAGCATGTTCCAGAATAGAGGAGAAGACCAAGCAAGGTACCAAAATGATGGCATCTGCACAAAGCTCCAGAATGGTGTTGACATAGAGAATTCATTCCTCAGAATCAGGTTCTACAGTGAAGAGATAGGAAAGCCTTGTAGCTGCTCCAACTGGCAGCAGACATTATCCACCATGGCACTTATTTTAGGTGGATACAAATTCAAGAATTCTGAGGTAAAAAAAGGTTTCCACCCCAATTTCAGAAGGTCTGGGAGACTAGGCAGTGTGCCCTTGGGAGGGCAGTGTGTGAAACTGTGAGCCTGAAGTCAAAAGTGCAATGGAGAGCCAAGAAGTTTGAAAAATCCAGGAACATGGATCATCTAAGGAAAGCTGCAAGGAGAGAGCAAACAGGGCCTAAGAGAAAAGCTGTGGGAGCTGCAACCACCAGAAGTGCCCTAAGGATGCAATCACACAAGCCCCTTAGAGCTCACAATTTGCCACAGATTCCTTCAAATGCTGAATGTGCAGCTATAAGATTTAATATTTGCCTTGCTGGATTTTGCACTTGCTTTGTTCCAATCCTTTGTATCTTCCTGTTTGCAACTTTTGGAATAAGAATATTCATCTTGTGCCATTGCATGTTGGAAGTGTTTAACTTTGTTTTCATTTGTACAGGGGCTTGCAGCTAAGCATTTATTGTACATCTTGGAGGAGACTTGGGACTTGAACTTTTCAGCAGTGCTGAAACTGTTAGTATCTTGGTAACTCTGGTAGACAGACTAAATTCCTTTTGCATAAGGGATGTGCATGAGTCTTTGGGGGTTCAAGGACAAAATGTTATGTTTCTAATATAATAAAATTTTGATAGATTTACTGCTGGTTCTTAAAGACTGTTAAGCCATGCTATAATATTCAAGTTACAAAATGTTAAGAATAAGCATGCCTTTGTATCTAGAGGTTGGTTTAAAGAAATGTGACTGGTTGCCAAGTTGCAAGGATGGATTGTTATGGTTGATACACTGTGTCATCTTGACAAATTGAGAAGTTTAACTAAGGGACTCATCAGGAAGCAGGAGTTGGTTCTTGGTAAACATCCTCAGCCTGTGCAAGGGGAAGGCACAGAGGTGGTATGAGTGCTACACCTACATTGGGAAGTTGGGGGTGGTTAGCCTACTTACCATAGAAGGGAGGAAAAGAGGTTTGCTCACCCCCACATTCTGGCAGCTTCTGCTGGCTGCTGCCTTGAAGTGTTGCCCCAGGCCATGCCACCCTGCCTTGGAATCTACTGATTATGGACTGAAATCTCCACAAGCAGTGAATGAAATAAACCTTTCTTACCTTCATTTTGAGTGTTGGGTATTTTGTCCCAGAAACTAGAGAAAAGTAACCAAGACAGTATGATTAAAATAAAAGACATATATATCCTTTATTCCATTTTATAGTTTCAAATAATTCATAATAATAAGACAGAGCCTTTCTGTCATTACATATTATGATACTCTTAAAACATAAACAGTGGATTTATACAAAGAAGCATATAACTGAAATGTGTCTGTAGTAGTTTTAAATTTAAAAAAATGTATTATTCATGAATTATCCTACAGAATTTTAAATAGTATTATATATGTATTATGTCTTCTCATTCTGATACCTTATTTGTAGAGCAGATATTTTACTTAAATGAAGTACTAATTGCTTCTTGAACATAATACTGGACTGTAAAATTATATCTGTTAAATTTATGTGCTGATTATTTTCTCTCCAACAAAAGTGATCAAATTACAAGCACTAATATAATAAGCTTCATGTTTCCATAGTGCTTAAATTTTTTGTGTTACTTTACAGTGAACTATTTTCTCATATTTCTGGAAAAATATTATTCTAAAATCAGAGTAGAAGTATAGCCAGGTTTGAGGAGGACCCTCTTGTTGATTTGCAAACAGCTGCCTTTTTGCTGTGTTCTCACATGGCAGAGACTGCTCTGGTACCTCTTGCACTTATAAAGGCAAAAAGCTCATCATAAGTGCCCCAGGCTCATGAATACAACACAACCTAATTACTTGTTTCCAAATACCATCCCTTTGGGGGTTAGCACTTCAGCATATGTGTTTGGAAGTAAGAACACGGTAAAGTCATAGTAATGAGTTTTAATTTGAGAATGCCCAAATCTGAGATAAGTATAAGATATATTCTCAAATAATAAAATTGCTAAATAAAAATTTACTTTATAGTGACTGACATTTAGTATATAATGACCTCTATGAACAAAGTGACAGGAAAAAAAATGTTGTTTATATCAAAATCTATAGTAATTCCACTTACAGTTAATAATGACTTATATGTCAAAGTATTTTCTAGGATTTTTTTTTCACATAAATGGCATTCTTGTGGCTTTTTCATTTTTTCTTATTGAAGTTCACATTTTCAAAAAGTCTGTTCCTTAGAATTAGAATGCTGTGTATAGTTACTTAAAATTGAAGAAAATAAGTAGACAAGCCCTTTTTTAGAATTTTTACTTCTTCAAAGCTTATATCAATATACTCTGTCACAGTAAAAGACATTTTTTGTTGAGATAAAAGCAGCCAAGCAATCCTCTTATTAAAGATTTCTGCTTATACATAATCTTCTCTTACATATAGGAGCCAAAATGACCTGCATTTTCAATTTTGATTAGAGCCTGCTCATCATTACATATAGGTTAAAATGATTATTCACATTTTACACAAAGGTTTTAGTTTCTGTTTCTATCATAAATATATTTCTGTGTTATATTTCTGTGGGTGCTTATAATATCATGAAAAAGCATATGATCATACCTATTTTCTATTTGAATAATCTAAATATTTATGGGCAGAATCAAAAATTGACAAATGGAATCAACCCAAAATGATACTGCATTTCAATGACAAGTAGCACACTAGATTTTCTTCAGCTGCTTTTCACAGATTCTATAAGGACATCCTTAACAAACATTTCATAAGCATACATTATTTTACATCAATGAGCATAATATCAAAATGTGAGTTGCACTATAACTTAAAACTTTAATGAATAAAAGGAAGGTCACTTGGTTACTTGTTACCAAACTGTGACAATAAGGAAATTCAGAAATAATGTAATCCAATTAAAGGAATAAAATGAGTATATACTTGACAAGCTCCTGTGTGGAAACACTAATGTAAAGAGAAGAATCAGCATATTTCTTTTATTTAATTTTAAGGGAGGATTTAAAAACATAAAATAGCTAAGTCATTTGAAAGTCAAACAGATTCTTAGAAAAATTCAATTTACAAAATTTGAAATGGTGTCATTCTTATAAGTAATAGTAGAAAATCCTATTTCTAGATACACAAAACTGGTTAGAGAATATTTTGATTTAATATTTGAGAAGTGAAAAGTATCCAGTGATATATTTATCAACTTATTTTTAACTAAATTATCCTTAATCTTCATCAGTTTAGATAATTATTACATTAATAAATATAGCAAAGAGGAAAGTTAATAATTACCAACTTGATTGCAAACATGAATGAAACACTGGAATTCAAAGAGAAACATAGTCCTATTTCTCCACATATTGATGGAAACAAAAATGATTTAAAGTTATCACGCTGGTTCTTTAGATGTTTAATAGTATTTCACTGAAAGTATAATAGTATTTCACTATATTTTGTAAATTTGAAAAACTCAACTCAGGGTTTCTTGGATAAAATAATTACACAGTTAATTGAAGTGACATCACATTCTGTTACTTTTCTACTCCAATTTATTCATATGGATAATCTTTTAGAATCTTTCCCAAACTCTGAAAGTCACATAATGGTGCATATATTAAATATATTAACCAAAGCTGTAAGATTCTTGTGGCAGTCACTGATTTGAAATGGGCAAAAGTGTGACACAAATTTGTGTGCAATTTCCAGGAGCCAAACCACTGCCAAACTGTGTAAATATTATTATCTGGTTTTCAATTTAAAATATGTTTAATAATTTTATAAAAAAGGAAGGGTAAATGTCAAAATCATTGTAAGCTGAGTTTGAAGAATAATACTTGCCAGATCCTGATTCTCAGAATTTTGAATCTGATTATGAAATACATGATGTTGACCAAGTCATCACATCTCTCAAGCTGCTTAGTGGCCTCTTCTATCCTACTAGAGATACCTGCCTCATTAGATTGCTGCATAAGCCAATAGGACACAATGCATTTCCTTTTTCTGTCTCATGTTTAATGAGCAAATACAAGCTTTACATTTGCCAAAATTTCCACTAAAATAAGATAATAAGATTGTGATGACACCATTCTGAGAAGTAATGATGAAGTAATATCTTATATGTAAAATTACTTTATGCTGTTATTTGATCATTTTTCTGGTGTAAATGACCCAAAATTAATTTTTAGCCACCACAGAATTGTAGCACAGAAGATATTTTTGTGCAATAAACTGTCTACATTGAGTTGTTTCAGAGCTTAATTGAATATAATTGAATATATAAATGTGTAAAGATTTACACTTCTGTAACACTTATTAGTCTAAAATTGTCCTTATTTAATAATATTAGAATGAAAATAAATCAGGTAGAAATGGATATGTACAGAATAGTGGCTTTCACAAAACAGTAACCAAACTGTTCATTCATATCCTGTCTTCAGTGTTTCCACTAAACATCCATATACTCCATGAAGCATGTAAAGAAACTGAATCTAGCTGATCCTGGGGAAAAAATAGCATCATCTGACAAATACCCAATTTTTATCCTAAAAGGTAAATGGAAAACGTTATGTGGTAAAAGAAAACTGAAAAGGAAAATCAATCAAAAATTCTTTATTTTGGCATTACTAAATTCAGCAGATCTGAATGCCCAAATGGAATACAGCCTATTTTTATCTTTTGTAGAAAATCCACTTTTGACATATTTTAATGGCAGTGCCTTCCAGGCTTAATAATATGAACTCAGTAATGATTAAAAATTATTCCTTAACACTCTGAGTCTCCCTTCTGCTAGTCATTGTTAAGGAACTAGTTTTCAATTGCTTTTTCTTTATAAACCATCGAAATTTTATAGGAAATTTTAGGGAGCAATATATTTAAATTCTCAGTCCTACAAGGACTGAACAAAAATTGTATTATGAATCTAAGAAAAGCTAAAACATTGTCATTTCAAAGAAAAGTATCAATTCAGATTTCCCAGAAATGAGAAAGGAAAATGAAAATTTTCATGCACACTTTCATGTACCAGTACTAATACTTTGAATAAAACAGATGTGAAGCTTAATTTTGCATCACTTTCTCAAAATGATCTTTCACTTTTAGAAAATCATCAGATTCATTAAATGGTTGTATCTATGGGCTTACAATTTCACAAATTCCTTTGACTCCTTTTACTTGAGTAGACAATGTGAAACACCCCTATATTGTAAATGATTTTCAGAATTTGTAATTCTCTGGAGACACAAGCTGTGGCCATTCAGCATGAATGTATGTATGATTTGCATCACATCCTTATGATATTCTCTTTCCTTTAGAAATTCTAAATGAAATCCATGATGTCAGTCTAAACTTTTTCTACATAAACAGCACTCTCTTCCATTTTGTTCTTGTTCATACTCATTAAGTTCGCAACGCAAGCTGTTTGACATTGTCTCTTTCTCTTGCTCTTTTTCCTTCTCCCTACTTGGTAAATCTATCAGAATTTTATTTCAAAATATTGCCATTATATCTGATCTTCTCTTGATGAAAAAGAAAACAGTTTTTTTCATTGCTTCTTTATGAGGTGCATACAGTATCATATTTAAATGAAATTTCTTCAGTGTGTATATGTTTTCCCTTCATATTTAAAGAAAAATACAACCTATATTGTGATCTCTTCTTGTCCTGTTTAGTAGTTTATACAGATGATTATATTATTTTTTCCACAGTTCTTAAACTGTAGCACCACAATTATCTTAAAACATTTATGTATTTCTATGCAAAGAACATCTCTACCTCACCCTCTAAAGAGATAGTACTAAGGGGTTCTCCTTTTCTTAGAAGAGACACAACAAGGCAAAAAGTAGGACACATCTATTAGTCTCTGAATTTATTTCCAAAAGTTCATGTCCCTTAGGGATTATGCTAGTTATATTTGAGGGAAAAAAATTTGTGATAATTTATCTTGAAGGAAAACTCATGATGATTAAAAAGAGAAATGAATGGAAATATAAGTGGAATTTGTGATGAGATGCATCCATCCCTTTCTTGATGAGTATCTGGGGACATATTAGAGATGTAGTACTCAAGAACAAAAAGTTTAAATTTTCCTGTGGAAATAGACACCCAGGAAGACAATGCTGCAGGAGAAGCAATGCTGGATCAATGCTTGGGGTCCATATTCAGAGGCCATTTATGGTTCACCTATCTCAATGAACACTTGCAAGGAATAGTTTTCCACCTCTTCCTCAACAGATTTATACCCTTTAACTTAATAGGCTGCTATGACTTAGGCCCAAGTCCAAGAAAAAGAACACGCCACTGCAGAAATTATGAAGATTACGCAGAACACATGTAGAACAGGGTCTTAAGACATTAATATTATAATTGTCTCTCTCTTTATCTTCCCCAGCCCCTCTCTTCTACTCTGAATCTCTTAAAGGCAGAAACTGCATCTTAGTCACTTCTGAGTCACACTGTGCAATTTCACTGATAAAAATGGTTGAGGAATAAACAAATAGTCAATGAATACAAATGATATTATAAACTAATACAGAAATATTAGTATAAATTTTAACCTACATAAAACACAAATTATTTATCATTAAAAATTAGTAAACTATCAATTATTACATTTTATGGCTCATATCTGGATGTCCCTCAAAACCTCATGTGTTCACAAGTGGGAATTTTTGGAGCTGGCTAGATCCAGGGTGTATTATACTGGGGGTAAAGGTATTTAGTACTGGATTAGTGCATTAATTGGTTTATCATATTTCTAGGTGCTGTTAATGGGAAGGTTCACCCTGATATGAGTGATAACACCACAAAGGCTTGTAGCCTGGATGGGACAAAAGGGAAAGGGAATCTTGTTCCTTTTGTGCTGTTTGCTGTTCATGTTTTCTGCTTTTTGCCTGACAAGCCATGGACAGTTTCTCCTCTGCCATGGCCTTTAGCAATGCCACCCTGACTTGGAATCAATTGACTAGGACTTTATCCTCTACAAACCATGACCTGAATGAAATAAACTTTTCCTAATTTAAATTGCCCGCATAAACTCACATGTCATCACCAGGTATCCAATAGTGTTACAAAATACAGAACTGTGGATATTTTTAGTCACTTTCCTGACAAACATTTAGAGAAGTTGCTGATAAGACTAAAAATATTTGCACATGTAAAATAGATTGAGAAGTGTATAAAAATACAGCTATTATAAATTAAATATACTTTTAGAGTTATGATGTCAATACTAGGCATTGATTAAAAAGAATATTTTAATTTTTTATAACTTAACTATGCTTCTCTAAAATCTCAAAGAGAACAAAAGTTTTAGTTATATTTGATGACTCCTGGAAGTTGAGAAGGGTAATTATTAAAACATGTTCTAAACTTAAAATAGCTATTAGAATTCATATTTTAAGGACTTATAAATTATAATCTTATATGAATTTTTGATCTAAACTAAATTTTCATCCTCTGACTGACTGAGATTTTGACCAGTGCAATCGCCAGTGTTCTTTGGGTTTTCTTTTGGGGCATTCAATTCAATAGTGGTTCATTTTAATTTTAATAGTACAATGTGAAGACCTCTTGTCTTTAAGAAAGGGAGGCAGAGTTTCTCCTTTGACTTTTGAGACACTTTAATTTGGCCTCCTGTCAGGGGAGTCATTTGATCATTTTTCTTTCTTGCTTCAAAATCTGAGGTTATGTAATAATATCAATAAATTAAATCTAGAAAACAACAAATATTGCTCCTTTTTTTGCTGACTATCCTTCAGGAATCATCATTCTTAACATGTTGTCCAACTTGACCACACTTAATTAATATTACTAAGAATTACTTATAAAAGTTGAGCAGGGCATGGTTGTTACATGCCTGTAATCTAACACTAAGGAGGCTGAAGCCAGAGGATCACCCGGAGTTCAAGGCCAAAGTCAAACTGGGTTACATAATGAGTTCAAAGTCAGCCTGGACTGTATAGGGAAATCATGTCTCAAAAAAAGAAAAAGACCAAAAAGTGTTTAAAATGACATGCATAAGATTTCAAAGGTGTTTTTCTGAGACAGTTTCCCTTAAACAAAAGTTAAATTTAATACAATATAAATTATGTTTGGTGAAATAAATTTTATTTGAAGCCATGATATATATCAGACATTATTTAAATTGATGAGTGATAGCCACAATCAGATACTAGGAAGAAATAGTTGATTTTTTTTCATAATCAAAATGTATCAAGTATCTGATACTCACTCATGTTATAAGGCTTTACTGGAATGTGAAAAAATAACAGATGCTGTACACAGTTTAATTTACAGTAAAATTGTGAGTCAATTAAGAATGTGAGGTAGAACATAATTAAACACCAAATGACCCAACAGAAAATACAAATATTATTTGAGAAGGTTCAAATCAATTCAATAAAAGTGTAGGTAAGATAAGATTTAAGAAAGCTCTGGATGATTGATAACACTGGAATCAACAAATGAAAATATTTGAAAAATTTTTTGAAATAGCTGAGGGTCAGAAAAGATCAAAAGTGAAGGTAGTCAGGTAAAAGAAAAAAAGAGATCAGTACAACTTGCAAAAAAGTGCAGTAGGAGATTGCAAGATGGCCGACTGAGTGGCGGCACAATAAGAGAGCTTCTCTGAGGAAAAATAAATAAATAAAAACAACTCAGATGCTGGAATCTGTCAATATGGAGAAAGCCAGACAAAAGGAGAGGAATTCTCATGACTCAGGAAGAAACTGAGGAAAAAGAAAAAGAAAGAAGAAAAAGAAGCATGGACAGAGGGCTGGAGCTGGGTGAGCCCCGATCGCTGTACCGGAACATCTTAAAGTCAGGTGACTCATGATTAAGCTGAGGTCACGGCCCTGCTGAGAGCAGAGGTTGGTGAGCTCCAGACCCTCGGCTGGAGGAGGCCCTGAGATGGGGAGTGGAAACAGCCAGTCAAGCTGTGCGAACTTTGGTGAGTGACGGGAACTGGAATCCCCAAGTCAGGAGGACTGGCTGGGTGACATTTTGGAGTTGGGCAGGGCCGGCTTGAATTGGGGCCCTTGGCAGCATCTGCTGATGACTCCTAGTCCAAAGCAGATTGGTGGGATCTCCTCGGGCAGGGCCACACCCCTGGTTAAAACCCAATAGCCAGGGATGAGGCTTTTCTGGGCCAGTGGCATCCCCAGGGAACACACAAACATGTTGAAGCATAAACTGGTTGACTGGCATAGGGGGAGGAGCCAGATCTCAGTGTGCAACTCACAGATCCGCTGCAGACTGAAGGGTGGTACTTCCCTAGCAATTGCACTGCAGGAAAAACTGTAAGCAAAATAAAAGGCCCAGAGACCTCCACCACCCACCTGTCTGAAGGGAGCCAAAAACATGACAAGACAGAGGAAGAGCAAAAAGTCCCCAACTGCGGAAACAGGGAAAGTGAGTTCAACAGAGGTAAATGCAGAGGAGGTTGAGAGCACCAAACCTGTAATGTCAGAGACAGTCTCATCGGAAATAAAGAAATACATCCATGACCTCATTGTCGAATTTAAATCTGAAATTATAACTCAGGTGAAGCAAGATATAAGAAGACTAATAAAAGAAGTCCTGGGTAATCCTCAAGTAGACACAAATGAAAGAATAGAGGAACCCAGAGAAAGGAGAGAAGCCTTTGATGAAGAATATAAACAAAACCTAGAATATATGAAACAGGTCCAAAGAGAATATCAGGAAATTAAAAACGCTATTGAAACCTGGCAAAACCTTTTAACAGAAACTAAAGACAAACTTTCAAAACCTGAAGATAGATTTGCAAAGTATGATCATGAAAGGAAGGATCTCTTAAAAATAACAAGGAACCAGGAAATAATGATACAAAGGCTAGAAGATGACAAGAGGATTTATAACCTAAGAATAAAATATGTGAATGAAGATGCAGCAACAAATACAAATGAAATAAGTCTATTCCCAGAAATAATTAAGGAAAACTTCCCAAACATAGGTAACAGAAGTGAAGTTCAGATAAATGAGGCATATAGAACTCCAACCAGTTACAACCCAAACAGATCTACACCCAGACATATAATAATCAGGATCCCAGAAATCCATCACAAAAACAGAATATTAAAAGCAGTCAGAGAAAAGAAACAGATTACCTATAAAAGAAAACTCATCAAAATCACAGCAGACTTCTCAGTGCAAACCATCAAATCATGAAGAGCTTGGAGCGAAATATTCCAAGCCCTGAAAGAAAATAATCTCCAACCCAGAATGATGTACCCTGAAAAACTGTCTCTCAAACTTAATGGAGAGACAAGATATTTCCATGACAAAGAGGAACTGGGGGAGTTTGTGACCACCAATCCAACCCTGCAAAGAATACTGAAGGACATTCTAGAAAGAGAGAAGAAAACCAGCAGGGTTCCAGGAATAATGGCAGAAAGGCCTCAAAGAAAGGGGCAGACAGTGGAATGAAGGAGAAAAGTAAACAAATAACAACAGAAAAATAGCATGGCAGAGATAAAACAGAGAAGATTGGTTATATCACTGTTTTATTTTGACTGATTTTATTTCAATCTGGTTTGCTTGAGAGTGTCAAGTCTGAGAGTAGGGGCAACTACTCTGAAGATGACAGGATTCAATAGGATACCCATTCTGGTTTGATTGTTATCTGCCTTTGAAGTCCTATAATGTCTCCAATGTTTAGATTTAATTAATAATGTAAAGCAATGCTAAGTTTATATTATATTTGACAATATAGACAATTTTATTGAAAATAACTAGAGACATCATAGTGACTACCATAGATCACCTAAGGTTGTGTTTTTGTATGTTCTTTTCATCTCGTGTTTCTCTAGGAATTTGTATTGCTGACTTGTTTTGATTTGTTTCTCCCTCTAATACAGAAAGGCTAGGTATATGTGTAGAGACTTGTACATGTGTAGAACTTCTAAGTAGTTTACAAGAATGGATTATAGTTATTGTAAAGGAAAAAAAAGGAAAAGAGAATATTCTAAAGGGTATAATTGCATGTATGTTTGAGTGTGTGGAATTAATAATCATGTTGCTAAAGTTTTAGTTGGATGGATGAGCAAAATTGACTGCAGTCTCACTGTTTGGATGTCCACTTTGTGGACTTTAGTTTTGTAACTTGAACAACTGCATCTAAGAGAAAACTATATAGTTATCAACTAGTGATTTTTACTGGTTACTATTTTTTGTGTTTTGTTTTGTTTTTGAGATTTTGTATTGTTTCTACCCTCTTTCCATTTCAAACTTTTTTCTTTAAATAAAACAGTTTTTAAAAAAAGCAAGAGGAGGAAAAGAAAGTGCTCTAAAAGAGATAACTGTATGTATACTTAAGTGTGTGGGATTGATAACCATGTTACTAAGTTTTTGTTGGATCGGTGAACAGAACTGTTTGCAGCCTCACTGTTTGAATGTCCACTTTGTATGCTTTAATTTTGTAACTTGAACAACTATATCCAAGAAGACAATGTGTAATGTATCAAATAGTGATTTCTTACTGTTTATTTTTTTTGAAATTCTGTATTGTTTCTACCCTTTTTTCTGTTTTGCTTTCCCCCTCTTTAAATAAAATTTTTTAAAAAGTGCAGTAAAATTAAGACTTTTAAAACCATGCAGAAAAGTATTTATTAGAGGTAATAATCAGAAAGATGGTAAATACTGATTTTTTTAAAAAATTAATACATTTATTAGTATTACATTTGCAATACTGTACATAATGATTATATTCATCATGGGGCATTGTATGTGTACATAACATCTTAATTCTTTTTACTTGTCCTTCCCCTTCACTCCTTCCCTCTCTCTTCATCTAATAGTCTAGTGGTATCAGTGGCAGTATTGATGAAATTATGCATAGCAATCCATAACCTTCTTCTGTAATAAAAACTTTGTGTGTACTCTGTGCCAAGTAGAATTCTGTAGTTTGCGTATTGTATAATTTAATCTTTACAAAATTTCTAAGATCACTAATACTGGTCAGGCAATTTTTAAATTCATGTAATAAAAAATGTACTGAGTCATAAATTTTAAGAGTGAGAATAAGTATTTTAACCCTGATGGAAATAATGAAAACACATAACCAACAGTAAAGTTCTTATTGAAAATACATACACTAATTTATCAGAGATTAGAAGAGAAATGAAACTAAACCTAAAGGAATCATTCAGCTACAATAGCATATCATAATAAGCATATATAAACATCATGGTTTATGATTTGTCTGAAATTTGTTATAGATCAATCCCATTGAGAATGGAGCACATCCATTATTTGCACCTTCTTGAACTTGGTTGCTTATCAAATAACTATATTAATAATGACAGCATAGATTGTTGGGCTTATTCAAAATCAAGTAAATTAAAATATCTGGGGAAGAAAGACAGCAATAACAGTCACAAAGGAATGCTATATACCCCTCCACTAGGATGTGGAGTGAATATTTTTCCTGGTATAAATACAAACAATATAATTTATATAAGTATAAGCCTATACCAAGCCATTTCTCTGACTGTCCCCAGAAGCATCCATGACTCTAAGGTTGATTTATGTTTTTCGTACTGCACTTTTATATTTTAAATAGATAGCAATGTTACTTAAAATCTTTGGAGAGGCTTTGAAAATTCATATTGTTATAATACCTATATATAATCTTGTATCTTAATTTTCAGTGTTAGCAATACATCTTTGAAGTATGTATATGGATATATAGATAGACATTTTTAGTGACTCTTAATTGATTTTCAATATTAATACAAAAAAACTTAAGTCATCTCTCTCTGAAAAATTGAAACTTCCCTCCTATCTTTATTATAGCTTATTAGTCTTACATTATACATTTATTAGAAATCTTCCAGACTGATGCCTATGGGTACCATTGCTAAACTGGAATTCCTTTATAGTCATCTTCTTAAGTATTAACAATAGTCACCCAAAGTAGATATAAAATGTGCATGGGCTAGGGAGGCAGATCAGTGATAGAAGACCTTCTTACCATGTGTAAGACCCTGGATCAATTCCTAGCACCAAAATAAATGAATAAATATGTAAATAACATTGTATGAGAGTTTGTGGGGTTTTTTCCATTTTTGATAAAAATAATTACCCAAGTTGAGAATATTTGCACTATTGACATGAAATATTCTTGTTCTTTACTGGTCAATTATTAAGATGAGAAAATTTAAAATTGTTCCCTGTGGTTGTTTGTTGGTTACTTCAATTTCTTATTCCTTAAACTGCCTGTTTTTGACACAGTTTTTTTCTGTTGTGTTTAATTACTGTTTGGGGGAAGTTTATCATACATTTGAATTATCAAAAAAAGGAGGAAGGGATGAAGTTATGGATGAAGGAATGAAAGTGGGAAGTAAAAGGGGATGAAAAAAGGAACTAATGAGCACTAGTATTAAGTATGTGCAACAATGTCCCAAAAAGAATGTAAATAGTATGTACTACACACATCTACTAATAAAAATTCAAAAACATCTTGTTGAAAATTCAATCTAGGATTTTTTTCTTTTTGATAGATGTATTATGTATAATTGTATCAAATATATTTGCAATTTAAAGTGTATTACAATGAAACTAATCTTGTTAAGAACACTTTTAAGGACCAGATATCATATTAGTTATTTTTGAATGTGTTATTTTGATTTACTTTCTTATTAAACTGCATTATGGCCATTTTGGCAACAATGATCTTGAAGTTCAAAGATACAGATCCAAAGGATTTGTATGGGGAGCTAAAGAATAAAATAAAGGTTATTCTTTTATTTTAATAAAAGTGTGATAGAAGTTATTTTATTCTTAGGTCATATTTTTAAACACACAATAAATGATCACACTTTTAATCCTTTAAATTCATTTACATAGTGTTTTTTAGTTTGAGCCTTCCTGAGTCCCAAAGGAGTAACTAAGGCATCTATTATTCATATGCCTTCATACTTAATTTGAAATATAGGATTTAGAAGTCATATTTTCTAAAATTATTAGCAAAAGTACAATGAAAACTCAGATATTTGAACTCTTGAACCTAGTATTTTTTCCTGTGACATTCCCAAAAGCTTAAAATACACCTGGAGATTAATGTAAAATTGGCATCAATGATCCATGTGCTAAAATATTGCTACCAAAAGTAACATCCTTTCCATTGACCTTGTAACATGTAATATATGTTCTGTGAATAAAGGTTACATTATTTAGCCTGAGACTAATATATTTTTATATATGTGTTTTCTTAAGAGCTACATGAATTTATTTACCTTTAAATATTTAATTTGGCCAATTTCAAAGAAACTATGAAAATTTTGTCAAATATTGATTTTAAAATTATAAGTAGTTTTTAAACAACAGAATTTTGTATTAAAAGTCAAAGATTTATAAATCCATAGGTTGAGTGGTTCGAATTTTTTTAAAAAAAATCAAAGCAAAGTAAAATTTATATATTGCCACAGAAAAAGGTTAAAATCACTCATATAAACCATTCTCATAGTTTAGACTTAAAAAATCTGAGACTCAAGTAGGTTTGTGCTTTTTCTTTTATATGGTCAATTGGCAGAGGACAGTCCTCTGTGTTTTATAATCTTGTAACATCTGTTTGTTTTGTTTTGTATCCCCTCTCTTTTGAACAAGAGGCTTGTTATCTTTCTAGAATAAAGCAGTTTAACACTTACCTTGATTAAATAAATAAATTTCATGAAATATTTCTGAGTGGCATTTTATCTACCTACAAGGTTTAGCACTCAAATTTCCAAGACTTCCCATCACAACAGAAATTCCATGACTTTGGATATGTTAGACTCTTTATTGTTGCTATCACCACAGTCTAATTTGAAGAACCAGAATCTACTCTTTGCACAAATATTGTTTTAAATAGATACACTATACTAAGTCCATGAAAAATACTATTAATCACTGTTACTTTGCTCAGCACTATTATGTCTCCAAACTACCATACCACTAAAATATCTCCTTTCATTTAAACTTTAAAACCATCACATAAGGAAGGTGTTAATATGACAATGTTACAGATAAATATATATAGTAACATAAAATTAAGTAACTGCCCAATGTATAATAATTGAATCAGGATTTAAATTCTAGCCTCTATTTCTTCAAGTGTTATATCAGCTCAGTTTGTAAACTCTAATTTTCTCCTGCCCTTGAATTAGCTTATTTTTTTAGTGAGCAAAAATGTGCCATTCTCATTTCCATTAACACTTTACCAACATTTCTCAAGTGTGCATATCTTGCAGCTGTTCAAAATATTCTTTTAAAATTTTTATAGTTGAAATATTCCCTCTCCTTCCATTTTTTTTGTCTTTTCAATTCACCATTTTTTTTCTTATCTTTGACTGTTATCTATTCAGTGTGTTTCCCACGTGATAGTCACACATGCAGGTTGTGAGAGATCTAAGATGGTATGTGTCTCTTTAGGGACGAAAGTTGGGGTTTGGTTGTTTCTTACTCTAAGTCACTCAGACAAATCTGGCCCCTTAGTAAGCTAAAGTTTTTGAACAATCTGCACATTTTAGTGCAATAATTTCAAAACCTCAAGGGTATTTTTCATTTTTTTCATAATGATTTGCAAAATATTTTTAAAAGTGAGGGAAAAGTCTTTCTTAGAGTTCAAAGGAATATTCTGGATTTTATTTTTTAATAGGGAAATATAATATTTGAGGAAGGAGTTTGATGTTTGCTATAAATTTAAAATTTTTACTTCATATTTTTATGCAAGATAATTTGATAATTTATTTTGATATTTCTAAAATATACATAATCTATAAAATCCAGTGACTTCAATTGTAAATGTTTTAGTTCTATTTTTAAAATCATGCAGTTAAATATAATAAATTTTGCTAATGTAGCTATTTGGAAGATGCCTATATAGGAGTGAGAAGAAATCCAATTTATAAATTTGGTGAAAATATATTTTTTCATAATTATTTTTCCACCTCATATCATATTTATAAATTAAACCATACTTATTAAATATTTGTGACTGGCAGTGTAATCTCTTTCTGAGAACACTCTTTTTTCTAACTTTTAGATTGGAAATCACTAAACATCTATACTCTATATTTACCACAGCCTGAATAATTCCATGATTACTTTCAAAGCATGGAGGAAGCAATTGGAGAAAGTCTTATTCTGATCAATCTTCATCCTCATTTAGTTTCAACAAGACAAAAGGCATGTTTCAACTCTCTTGTTTTAAAGCTATTGGATTTGATTTGTTTTTTCAAGTAGAGCTTTGAAGAGTTTTGTTTTCAAACTCCAAAGAAAAACTGAACCAATCAGACTTTGCAATCAACAGCAGACAGTAAAATCCTTTAATGTTTCACCAATGCCTTCAAACTCTCACCTTTATGACTTGAGTAACACTCAGTTCTTCCCACTTCTCAACAAAGCCACTGTCCCAATCATATCCAATGACTTATGGGTTCCAAGTGGACACAGCTCTCCTTAACTTGGGTACCTGTGAAGTCTTCACTCTTCCTCACTTCTCCAACTGGTTTTCTTACAGCAATGCCACCACACTGCTGAGGAAATTAACATTAACTAGATCCCTGTCTGTTTTAATACTGTAGGAAGAAGCTCACAGCAAGTCCAGTAAAAACCGAGCTTTAACAAACAATGGATCTACTTATGATATGAAAATGGAAAGTATTTCTGTATAGAAAACTATGTAATTTCTGAGGTCCCTTTCAACCATGTCCCACACTGAATAGAGTCATTTCATTTCCCTAAGTCTTGAATTGATATCATGTAGCTTATCAGAATTTATTACACACATGACTGAAGACCTTAAAAAACTGTGTATTTAGAGAACTGGAAAGAAGCTTTAAATAAAAGAGATTGAAATTGGGAATGAACAAAACAATTATTTCATTTGGGCTAATCCTCCAGCCCCAAAACTTATGTTGAGAAAGAATCGTTTGGTATGTTGTGTCTGTGTGTGTATTTATATTATCTTGGGAAGTAGACAGAGAAATAAGGAAAACCAATTTAAAACTAATAATATTTTCATTTTGTGGTCCAATTTTAGAAAGCAGAGTTTAACAAAGGTTATAGTACAAAAGTGGAAAATGTACAAAAGTGGATGGGTTTATGGTATAAATGAGAACAGGGCTGTGTTCTTCACTCATATGCCAAGAGGAAAATGTACAAAAGTGGATGGGTTTATGGTATAACATTTGAACACATTTCTAATGGACAATCTTGAAAACAGTGAAGGCAGACAGAAAAACAGATCATTTCCACATTTATTTCAGCAGTAGGGTGAAGGAAGTGTCACTTACATAGATATAAAAGAATGTAGTGAAAATTCAAAACTAGAGAAGAAACTGAACAAACTGAGTAGTTTCCCTAAATGGAAATAGTGAATATTTTAATAAGCATTCATTAAATTAATCACTTTCCAATAGTGGTTCTTGAGAACAGCGCTAATCCTGGAATCATTGTACTGCAGAAATTTACCTCAATAAAGTGAAAAACTGATTCTAACCACCAAAGGTGCAATCCTTCCCCTTATGATGTCAGGAAACTATTTCATTAATACTTGATATACTAGTTTGAACATAATTCTAGTACTTTGTAAATATCCATATGTCTCAGAAACATAGAATCAATTTGAATCTAATAATTACAAATAGAGTTATGAAAAATATCAACTAGCAACATTCATTATGCCTGTAAGAGTTTTGACACATTGCTCCTCATACTGCTTTTAATATCTTTATATCTTCACAAGACAGCAAGTTGGATATAGGGTCATCATCCCTGGTAAAATCAAGTTGAGGAATGGTTAAGTTTTTGTCTGACATATTTCATTTAACATTATGACCTCATGGTGCATCTATTTTCCTACAACTGACTCAAGTTCATCTTTTTTATGACAGACTAGTACTCTATTCTTGTAAATACCACATATTATTTATTCAATCAACTGTTGATGGTTATAAAGCTACATTCAGTATTTAGTTGTTTTGAATTGTGATGCTGTAAAAATGGAAAAATAGCATAATTAATCCTTAGAGGACTTTATTTTTATTAAATAAGACAATCTATTGGAGAAGAAGAATGGGGAATAGGAAAAGCTTCTGAGGGACAGGAGGGGTCCCTAATGGGTTGCCAACCTCAAAAGACTTTAAAAGACAGATACGACAAGATACAGAACAGAAATAAGTCTATGCAATAAAAAACATTTCTTCACACTTCAAAAAATACACAATTTTTTATTATTGACAAACTTTGTAAATCATCTTAATATCCTTCAAGTGATCTTGGATATACTACCCAGAGAACAATTTATTGCCCTTTGAACTTATCACTGATTTTTCTTTGGATAAGGTATCCAGGAGTGCTACTGACATATATAATGCTCCAAAAATAAATAACTTTGGTCAATGTATATGTATATTTATAAAACCACAATATATGATAAGTAGTTCTAGTGTTCTTCTGAATGACAAAAAGTAGAACTGGTCATTCAGAATCTCACTCATCAGAACTCAATGTGATAATGTGGACAGAGGATTCTTCATTAAAGAAACAAAGGTATGTTTACTAACACTTAGTTTACTCATGAAATTCATGAAATCACCTTTCTCAGTAAAAGCTGAGAAAAATCCTCTTCTTGTTCTATACAGAACATTGCCTACATGTATTTGTACAATGTTTAATATGCTTTTGTTATGAATGAGTGAATGAATAAATGATTATAAGATAGGTCTTATTACTTCCAGTTTGACCCATCTGTGTCTATATTCAACATATCATTATGCACTCCTGCTAACATAAGGAGTAAGATGTGTCATTCCTGTTATTCAAGACTCTCCAATATTTTTCTGCTATTCCCTGAGAAAGTTTATTTACCATTTTGATCTGTAAGTTTGATAAAACTGAGTTCTCTTCCCTCCAATTTCACTCCCTTCCACTGTAATTTCAGCCACTTTGCTTTAGCTTGCAAGCTTCCTGATGTATGCCCAACCTATCCTATAAACTTTAGTTCAAATTTTCTCATGCTGATTTGCTGTGTTCTTCACTCATATGCCAACAGGGCTCACTAGACTGCTGACTTCAAGGTATTTAATTACTGTAATTTTCTCAATGAAGTATTCTCCAATCAGTTTATTTAAAATCATATCTTCCAGTAGTCTCTATCTCCATTTGAGGCTTTATGTTTCTCCACATTATTTGTAACCATCTAATACTTAACAAATTTACTCATTCCTTTTTACTGGTTTTCTGTCACTACAGACAATAATGGAGACACACTCCAATGAGAGCAGAAATTGTGTCCTCAGCAGCTTAGAACAGTAGCACATAGAAAGCATCCATTAAATATTTTTCAAAGAGTGAATGAGTCAAGTCAACCATATTGACAGGTTTCAGCAGTTGTACAATTCTGTCTATAAATTAAATCAGAGGTACATAGTAATTTTGATTAATGTGATGAGTTTTTTTAATTAGGATGATTCTTTTTGGACACACTTCATTTTTAGCTGAAAACACCAACAAAATGAATTATGACTAGAAGAAACAGTGTTCAAATGTATTACAATCCACTAATGAAGTTTACTAAAGCTTTTTACAGAGACTATAAAATTATTCAGTCTTTTTGATAAGAAATATTTTCATTATATTCACACTAGTAAATATCATACATCTGTCCACAATTTCTGCATTTAGTTTTTCTCTGTGTAGTAATCACTCTCCTATTTTGGTCCATATCACAGTAGTTATTTACATGCCATTTCTCTTAAATGATAAAAAGGAAAACTATGTGAAACTGAGATTGCTATTTACTTTGATTGCAGTGAATGTTTTGATCTATTATATTCCTTACTAAATGGTAAAACAGTGTTACAAAAGGACACTTAATGATCTCTTGAAAAGCTATGCCTAAGATGAAATAAATAAGCATCTTGAAAAGAGAGGGTCTTCTTTATAGTTTAGTATCTCACTCATGGCAAGCCATCTCACCAATGAGTGGAAAGCATGGCCCATAGGTGACCCAGTGATGAAATGTTTCCACACTCTTTTCAAAGGATGTCAGCAAAATGGATTAACAAAAGGTGAGTGACACTTACAAATCAGTTTGGGAAACTTCCAAGACTTCCAAATTAAATAAGTTTTTGACTGGCTTGATTTATAAAGGATCATGTGAGCTTTATAATAGCTAAAAGGAGAATTTCTTAGTGCAAAACATTTTTTACAAAATTTCCATGACACATAATATTTCTCTTATTTCCCAAGCCTTCTGGTTTTCTTGAAATTATTAGGTAAGTCAGTGTAAAAGGTTTAATATACATCTTTCCAACTCAAATCCAGCAGGAGTCAACCAACATGCCAAACAGGTTGTATTTTATTCCAGACAGGTTTTATTTTATTTCAAAGTAAATCAATGGATTTTTGATTCTATGACCACATCCTATTCTAATAAAAAGATATTGCTTATTTAATACTTCAATTCATTTAGGAATATTTATTTAGCACAATTAGCTCAATATTGATTCAGGTTCCCCATCATTCAGAAGCTTATTCTCAAATCCATAAAAGCAAACAAAACTACTGGAAAGATCAGAAGATGCCAAGATTCTCAGTGGGCCAGAATAGTAAGCAAGGTTTTCCTGAGATGATTGTCAATCTGCTCTACTAGCGAACAGCAAGTCTAACTCAAATTCATGAAGGAAGAAAAGTCACGCCTATAAGTATAATTGAAGGTACTTGATATTTTAAGAGCACCCAACTGGAAGAAGATTACCAGGCAAAAACCAAGTATAACATGCATGTATGGGCTAATAACTCGGGGCGGGGTGGGGGAGGTTTTTCACGTGCACGCACCTGTGAATATTCTTGTGTGTCAGTTTGCATTGTCTACAGAGCACAGGTATACTATTAACCACTGGACTGTGAGAGTTGCTACTCTACTATGCTACTATAGTAGTTCTAGAGAGGACATCCTATCTCTGGGCCTACCTGTCTTATAAACATCTAAAAGTGCAGGCCTAAAAATTGGTTGTTGCTGGACAGCTTCAATACGCATCACCCAGCAAATAGTATTTTTGCACAGCAATGCTGAGTCATGTAGGTAAAAAAAAGTGAAACTCTATCAATAGATGGTATTAGAACCAGAAGGTGTTTACTAAATGCAATTTTTTTTTAACTATAAGAGGTGCTGGTTTCCAAATGGCATGGCTATAAGGCCTTCTTCACAATTTACCCCTAGAAAAACATGTTTCCCAACAAACGAATGATTTCCTCCTATATTTTAATGAATACATTAAAGAAGCCACCCTCACCTACCACCCCTCAGCCTGATGCTTTACCAAAAGTATCTCTTGAGCCCATTTCACTAGCTTTCATGCTAAAGGATTTCTTTTAAACAAGTAGAAAAAATATATACTTTTGACTAAAGGAATGTGAGAGCAGATGAAGTATAGTGTTAAAATAAATTGTTGGGGCTGGGGATTTAGCTCAATGGCATAAGCGACTGCCTTGCAAGCACACGGTCCTGAGTTTGATCCCTGGTACCAATTAAAAAAAAAAAAACATTTATTTAAAAAAATTTGTTGACAATCACTGAAAAACTCTACAATTCAGAGATACAACTTTCCATAATAAATAAGTAGAATGACATCATTACCAAACTATTGGCTAATACATGGTGATGAAGCATTTTTGTTTTATGCCCCTTGTGTGTAGCTCAAGTAAGAAAATGCAGGGATGGCAATTGGTTTTATTTTGAATCATGATACCTACTCTTTGGAAGTGATCTGGAATGCTGTGTTGAGAAGGATGCCATTGTGATGTCCTAAGTGAAAAACCACTGGGAACGGCTGAGGAAGTACATATGTTTGGTACTTGCTCTCTCTGTTCTTAGAACAGGTGAAGATAAAATTTAGTATGGTATGGAAGGTTAACAGAAAAAAGTAGCAGATGAGTAGCCTCCTTTTCACAAGAGCCAAAAAACTGTTTCAAATCCCATTATTTTCTTTGCTAATGTGTAGTAGCTTTGTTCTGACTTAGCTGGATGTAATAATTTTGCACTGATGGAGATAAAATAGGACTTAACATCTGGGATGATTGATAGGCTAAGAAAGCTAAATGATGTTTTTAAAGTTTATTGGACTTCAAACTTGTTTTTCATTGTTGTTATTGTTGTTGTTGTTTCAGTGACCTAAGTAGTATTTAAAATGTTTACTTAATGTTTGAAATGATGAAAAATAAGAAAAATCACAAAAATATTTCCTCAGATTATAACAATTAAATTTGTGTTTGTATTTTTACTTACTTTTTGGTACATTATTGTACTATTTACTGTGCTATTTGTTTCTATTTGTTTTGGGTACATATACATATATACTCATACATACAGAGTTAAATCCTCATGTAAGAGTTAAAATAATTTTAAACTACTTACAAATGTTTTTCTACTGATCACAAAACCATCTTGAGATATATTCTCTCTTTTAATTTCTTTCAACACAGTGTTAGCTTCCAGTTTCTCTTCATCTCCCTCTAAATTTTAGAAATCTCTAGATATCAAAACTTTGACTTTTCTTCTACTTATACCTACTTCTTAATTTATCTAATGACTTTTTTATACCACTTAAATATTGACACAAACCAGACATGCCCCCCTGAACTCCATATTCCAACTCTTTATTCAATGTCTCCAACTCAATGATTAACAAAAGTAATACACATAACATGCCCTAAGTATTATACTAATCTTTCCCTCAAAATATGCTGAATCTTACCTACTTCAGTCTACAGAAATCCTGTCTTTCCATTTGCTCAAGCAAACCTTCACTTTTGGCTGTATTGTGTTTTTCTCACACCATACCTCCAGACTTTTTGAAAATTGTTTTGACTGTACTTTGCAGACATACCCAGAATTTCCCCACTCTTTACCAGTTGTATCACTACTAGCTTGTTTTAAGGTCTGTAATTTTCAATGCAACAACTGAACCAGTTTACTATTACAGTTGAAACAAATTATCATAAAATTACCTACTTTAAAGGACTATTTTTTATTTCACAGTTACCAAAAGTTAGAGAAGTCCAAGCACAAATTCTTTCAAATGGTATTTTGTTTAGATCAAAATCATGGTCAGAAGATTTGCATGCCTTGCTCTAAATTCTAGAAGGAAGTGTTACCAAAACCAATGTGATTGTTCATACCATGAAGTGTAAGTCTGAGATACCGTTTTCCTACTAGCATTTGATTAAATATGGGTCCAAACTTCTCTAAGTTACCCATATTCCTTTAATTTAGCTAGTCTTTTGAATTCAAAGCAATTATGGTCGATGGCATCAACCTCACACATTTTATCTCTTTTGTCTCCCTCATTTCTCTTCATCTGACTTGACTGAGATGGAGAAATATCACTACTTTTAAGGCTCAAGTAAATAGACTGGCCCATTGAAGATAATCCATGATGATTGTGCAAAGTCCCATAACCTTAGCTGTCTTTTCAAAGTTCCTTTACAACAGTACCTAGATTAGAATTTGACAGAATAACCAGAAGAAGGAATTGTTAAGGAACATCTTTAAATTATGTCTACCATAGTAGTTACAAGACCTCGCTAGACTGTAAAGAAATTATACTTTGTCTTTTCTCTTCCAGACCACATAGTAGTCTTCTTTTATGCAAGATAAAAGCCTAATATTTTAGAATGGTTTACAAAGAGCTATGCAAGTTCCTCTCCTACCACCAATGATTTCATGTCTTATTACCCCTACACCTCACATTTTCCTCCAAGAAAGACACTTCAGTTATTTGTTTAAATTATTTGATTTTTTATGAAGATCTTTAAAAGTTCATTTAAATATATGTTTTTATCACTTTTATCTGTAAACAGATTTTATGTTTGGTTTAGTATTTTATTTTCTACTTTTTATTTTAAAGAAAAACATAAAAATAAAAGAGTTCCAAAACAGATTTTAAAAACTTATTTTTTCTAATATAATTTCTCAGTCTCAGGGCTATTTACATTTTCTCCTCTTTTTTGCAGGGACCATTCTATGCATTATCAAATATGTAACACATCTCTGGAATGCTACTCATTAGATTCACTCACAAACTCTAGATGTGACAATCAAAGTATCTCTAGATATTATCAATTATCTCTTGGGTGGCAAAATTGTCACTAGTTAACATTACAAAATTTCAAAGAATGGCTATGATACTAAAGACAACCAAATACTAATGCCAGACACCCATCTACTTAAACTTCCAATTTTAGGAGTTTTGGAATATCATTTTTATACACTTTGTATAAATATTATACATATTTGTATAATTGTATAAATATAAATATGTAAAATAATATAAATAATTATAAAATTTGTATAATTGTATAAATATTGCTTTGAATAAAAAGAAACATCAGTAGTTTCTGTACTGATGAAAAGTCTTCTCTCAATCAAAAACATTAATCAGGCATTAGTTTAAAAAGAATGCTTAATGGAAACAAAGGACAAAGACTAAACAGGTGGACTGCAGTAATTATTAGAACAGAGAAATATACGTGAGCTACTAAAGAATACTTAATCACATCATCAGTCTTCTTTATAATAAGTTAACAAAAGCCCATTTTTATACAAATGTCTGATATTAATATCCAATCTTCTGATTTAGGGAAATCCATTTTCAATAGACTAAGGCTGCACTGAATATGTAAATGTGTCATGAATAGATTTTGAATAAGAGCTTACTACATGTCCTCTGACATTCAGCATAAGGTTAGTTACTATAGAAATCTAGGGTACTCCAGAGCTTTGGAAATAATACTTTAATAAATGAATCAGATTCATTTCCAAATGTTTTGGTGGAAAAATTATGATGTAATGGTCACATGTTATTTTTGATTTCTAGACAAGAACAAAAGTAAAGGGCAGGTTCTAATAGTAGCAACAGACAGAAAAAAAATAAAATCCTTAGACACAATGATTACAACAATTGCAAAAGTTACCTCCAAGGACATCAAGGAATGAATGCACCTTAAAGTTAACAAATAAATTCGGTTCTTTAACTATTTTCTGGTAGTCCTCTCTGAACTAAATATTGTTTTTGCAGAAGTGAACAAGAGAGACCTGATCCCTTGGATTAGGAACCTTGAATTGTAGTGGAGTAAGAAGAAAATAAACAAATTAACAAATAATAAGTGATGATAGTAATAAAAATTAAATCATAGAAAAGTCTGAAACTTAAGTGGATCAGGCAGTTGGAGTGGACCCAAAGGTGACTGAACACCAACCCCTGAATGAAAACAAAATCACAGAGATTTCAGGGAAGAGAAATCACTACTACAGTATGAAAAGTCAATCATTTATTGGGAGAAGCTAGAGTGTTTTATCTTAGCTTTAGTGCCTGAGAAACAGTATTTCTCACTAGAATCATTAGAAAATAAAGATAAAGAAGTAGAGCACATGATTATTAGTATGTCAGCTGTTAGCACAAGTCTATATATGTCCTAGAAACATGACATTTGAATGACCTTGATGATTCTTCAGGCAGCGTAAGTCCTGTGCTTTCCAAAGGAAAACTGGAAATCAAATGAAATGAAATGAATCTCATCAAATGGATTAGACACTCTGGAAATGGTTCAGTTTATGTGGAAAAAAAATCAAAATTTCAAAGTAGAAAACATATCCAGTAAAAACTTCAGAATGACTTACTCAAAAAGAAAGAGATGGTTGAAATAAATAAAATGATTCAAACATGTAGGGTCAGGAGTCATGACGGTGATGGCTTAAGAGAGTTGCAAATCAGACATCAAGACCATCTTGTAGTTTTAAAGAATGTATCCACTTAAATAAGGAGCTTTAGGAATTGCAAGATGATTGACTGAGTGGTGGCACAATAAGAGAGCCTCTCTGAAAAAAAAACAACTCAGACAATGGAATCTGACAACATGGAGAAAGCCAGACAAAAGGAGAGGAATTCTCATGACCCAGGAAGAAACTGAGGAAAAAGAAAAAGAAAAAACAAGAAAGAAGCAGAAGCATAGATGGAGGGCTGGAGTTGGGCAATCCCCAGTCGCTGTACCAGCACGTCTTAGAGTTGACTCATGATCGAGCTGAGATTGGGGCCATGCAGAGAGCAGGGGTTGGTGAGCTCCAGACCCTCCACTGGAGGAGGCGCTATGGCAGGGAGTGGAAACAGCCAGTTGAGCTGTGTGAACTTTGGTGAGTGAGGAGAACTGGATTCTCCAGAGCGGGAGGACTGGCTAGATGACATTTTGGAGTTGGGCAGGGCTGGCTTGAATTGAGGCAGTGTCTGTTGATGGCAGATTGGTGGGATCTGCTTGGGCTGGGCCAGGCCCCTGGTTGAAACACAATAGCTGGGGACGAGGCTGTTCTGAGCCAGTGGCATCCTCAGGGAACACACAAAATTGATGATGCATCCCCTGGTTGACTGAAGTAGGGGGAGGGGCTGGCTCTCAGCATGTACCTCACAAATCCGCAGCCAACTGGGGGGCAGCACTTCTCTAGCAAGTGCACTGCAGAAAAAACTGTAAGCAATATGAAGGGCCTGGAGACCTCCACCACCCACCTATCTGAAGGGGGCCGGAAATATGACAAAGCAGAGAAACAACAAAAGGTCTCCCACCATGGAACCAGGAAGAGTGAGTCTAGCAGAGGTAAATGCAGAGGAGGTTGAGGGCAACAAACCTGTAATATCAGACACAGCCTCATTGGAAATAAAGAAATACTTCCGTGACCTCATTGACAAATTTAAATCTGAAATTCTAACTTAGGTGAAGCAAGATATAAGAAGATTAGTAAAAGAAGTCTTGGATAATCCTCAAGTAGGCACAAATGAAAGAATAGAGGAACCCAGAAAAGGAGAGAAACCTTTGATGAAGAATATAAACAAAACCTAGAATACATGAAACAGAGCCAAAGAGAATATCAGGAAATTAAAAACTCCATTGAAAGCTGGCAAAACCTTTTAACAGGAGCTAAAGACAAACTTTCAAAACTTGAAGACAGATTTGCAACATATGATCGTGAAAGGAAAGATCTCTTAAAAACAAGGAACCAGGAAGCAACGATACAAAGGCTAGAAGATGACAAGAGGATTTATAACCTAAGAATAAAATATGTGAATGAAGATGCAGCAACAAATACAAATGAAACAAAAAGGCTATTCACAGAAATAATTAAGGAAAACTTCCCAAACATAGGAAATGGAAGTGATGTTCAGATATGTGAAGCATATAGAACTCCAGCCAGCTACAACCAGAACAGATCTACACCCAGGCATATAGTAATCAGGATCCCAGAAATCCATCACAAGAAAAGAATATTAAAAGTGGTCAGAGAAAAGAAAAAAATTACATATAAAGGAAAACTTATCAAAATCACAGCGGACTTCTCAATGCAAACCATCAAATCTAGAAGAGCTTGGAGTGAAATATTCCAATCCCTGAAAGAAAACAACCTCCAACCCAGAATGATGTACCCTGCAAAACTGTCTCTCAAAATTAATGGAGAGACAAGATATTTCCATGACAAAGAGGAACTGGGGGAGTTTGTGACCACCAATCCAACCCTGCAAAGAATACTGAAGGACATTCTAGAGAGAGAGAGAAGAAAATCACCTGTGTTCCAGGAACAATGGCACAAAGGCCTCAAAGAAAGGGGCAGACAGTGGAATGAAGGAGAAAAGTAAACAAACAACAATGACAGAAAAATAGCATAGCAGAGATAAGACAGAGAAGATAGGTTATATAACTGTTTTATCTTGACTGATTTTATTTGAATCTGGTATGATTGAGAGTAATAAGTCTGAGAATAGAGGCAACTACTTTAAAGATGATAAGATTCAATAGGATACCCATTCTGGTTTGATTATTAACTGCCTTTGAAGTCCTATAATATTTCCATTGTTTAGATTTTATTAATAGTGTAATGCAATGCTAAGTTTAATTATACTATGTTTGATGATATAGACAATTTTATTGAAAACAACAAGAGACATCATAGTAACTACCATAGATCACCTAGTATTGTGGTTTTATATCATTTCGTGTTTCTCTAGGAATTTGTATTGTTGACTTGTTTTGATTTGTTTCTCCCTCTAATACAGAAAGGCTAGGTATACTTGTAGAGACTTATACATGTGTAGAACTTCTAAGTAGTTTATGAGAGTGGATTATAGTTATTGTAAAGAAAAAAAAGAGAGGAAAAGAAAGTATTCTAAAGGATATAGCTGCATGTATGTTTGAGTGTGTGGGATTGATACCCATGCTGCTAAAGTTTTTGTTGGATGGATGAACAAAACTGACTGCAGTCTCACTGTTTGGATGTCCACTTTGTAGGCTTTACTTTTGTAACTTGAACAATTGCTACTAAGAGGAAAATATGTAATTATCAACTAGTGATTTTTTACTGGTTACTATTTTTGTTTTTGTTTTTTTGTTTTGTTTTTGAGATTTTGTATTATTTTTACCCTCTTTCTGTTTCAAATTTTTTTCTTTAAATAAAAAAAAATTTTAAAAATAAAGGAACTTAGGTTTTCTGCAAACAAATTGATTTGTATCAGAACACCTAGGAATTTGAGTTTGTAACATTTTTTCTATAAAACATAGTTAACATTTGTCACTTAAAACCTGGTGTTTATTTTGGGGATGAAATTTATAATTATTTCTGCCTGTTTGAAAAACTCACTGCTCTAAATATGGCCAATCTTTTATAATGATTTAGGACTACTGAAGCTTCTCACCTGAATGTGCTGTGAAAAACTGAGGCTGAAAAATTGAGTAGAAGTCATTGAAAATATAAAGAAACTGTCAATTGAGAACTTAAAAGCCAAGTAAATTTATTTTCTTATGTTTTTAAATCTCCTGTTCTCTGATGCATTATAACTCATTTGTGGTATATAACCTTCACCTCCTTCAAAACTCATTCCTGAGACACTTTTGACCCCAGTAACTTCTAAATCAAATTAATTGAGAGTGCTAGCTTTACCATTGTCACTCATTGAATCTTAATATTTAAGTCCTTATCATAATCAGTTTATTTTTCATTTCTTCTCTAAATAACTTTTCACTTGAATTAGAAAAATTTTCATCCACAATGAAGAATATAATTAAGTAATTATGATGAAAAGATAATAAACTATAAAATCAAAACCAATCTTAAAGATTCAAAAATAGGATACAGTATTGCATTTAGTTCCTTTAAAATTAACACAAAATCATTCTTAAATCCTGTGCCTGAAAGAGACATTACTTAAAGTAATTTATTCAGAAGTTTTTTCTTCTTTTTTTTAATTATAAAGGATTATCACATGGTTAATTCATTCTTGTAAAAGGTAATTTTGATAAGAGGAAACAGAACTTTGTGATTAAGTATACTAATAAATTCCATTTACCAGATATGCTAAATTTCTCAGAAAGTTGGAGTTTTATTTTAATAGAGTCAGAGACAGACAAAAAATTATTGAAATGCAGCATAAAAATGTATCTGAAAGTATACTTTAATTTAGTGTAATTGTCTTATGTTTTTTGACCTGTTAGTCTGGTCATTACTCTGTATTTATGATAATTAATTTATAAGGACTTATAAAATAAATGAATCTGACACCAGCAGAAAAGTGGGGTGGAAGGGAACACAAAACCATAATTTGTTTGCCAGACATACATTAACTGGTATAGTTATTCCTAAAATGGAACATCTTTCCTTTTCATTATTGACAAGAAAACCCTCATCTAAGTATTTGCCATCATATGTCAATACCTGAATCCAGAAAGAAGTTAGAATTAAAACATTGACATTTTTAAGTTTAGCAGGGTGATTTGTTTTGTTACTAGGGATTTGATAAATTGCATTTAGCATGAATAATTCCTATAAGCATACATAAATGAAGTGTGGACAAAAATATTGTTTAGGGAATTTTCTATTTGTGTATATTAATTGCCTGGATTTTCAAGGTTGACTGATGTATTAGAATTCAAACTTCAAATGTCCTTCAAATTAGAAGATTGCACATGAATTATAAATCCTTACAAAGAAAAAGCTTTATGAGCTCTACTTTTTCATTGTGAGAATACCAAAGTATAAGAATGTCTTTCATTTTTTTCTTTTTACAATTTAAACTTAAAAAGAGTATTAAACATCCCATTTTAAAAATGCTTTTAGAACATGTTTCCTGAAAAATAACTTGTATTACTGGTAGAATTTCAGGGCTAAGTGGAAAAAATAACCATTCTAGTTTCAGAAATCAGTTCTGAAAAATCAAAACTTCTTAGTAAAGTAAATACAATAACTGCACATTGCTCTATTCTTTGTAAGAACGTTCCAAATTTAGGAAGCAGGCAAAATGCCCTTCACAGTGCATTAACTCAATCCTCATTCTTTAAATGAAACTGAACTACTAACTCAACAAAATTCACCCCATTTTTATCTTAAAACAAACTTTTTTCTAATGCCCTGATATTCCATAGCTAATTAAAATAGGAATAGCAATTTTAAAAATATTCTTAAGAGTTTTGATAGTTTTTCTTTACCTGTTTTTATAGTTTCATTTCCATTTCCAGACAAAATTAGTGAATGCTAAAATTAACAAATGTGATTAATTCTCAATTACCTGCAATAAAGAGAAGTCAAATAGGAAACCAGAATGATGGAATAAATTACATCCACTGATAGTTTAAAAATCCAATGTTAACTGTTATTTTCAGCCTTCTCATTAACAAATAAAATTGGATTTCCTTAAGTTCCATTTCCTCTTTCTTCATCTGAAAATTTCCCTGATTGAGGTACAGGTACAAACATTAAGGTGCCAAAGATGGGAACTTAATGAGACAAAGGATGAGCAAGACCTTGAATTATTTACAAATCTGATATTTAATTCCAAGTAAATGAAATTTCAAAAAATAACTGAACTGCATTAATCATTACCAACAAGTTCTGATATACTCACTTTATAGTCATTTCATATATACAACAGGGTTGGACTGAAATGTGAGTGTTATTAAGATTGTTCCTAATTTCAAAAGTGCATGATTTTGTATGATTAAAGGTAGATTTGTATCTCCATAAGTAGAATGTAATCTTTTATAATTGTGTAGTAACAATACATTTCATTCATTTACTATATGAATATTTATTACCTGTATGAGGAAATGTGGATCTGTGGACAGAATATTGATCTAGACATCTTGAAATCTGGTTCAAATCTTAGCAGCTGTCTTGAACAAATCATTTAATATGGTCATATTTGCCTCATTTGTGTTATGATAAAAATGAGGCTATTTACAGCTACATGATCTCTAATTCCTTTCTATATTAGTTTTCTTAATTTAAGAAATATCAGATGTGAGCTCAAATTTCAAAGTTTTTATAGGGTGCCAGTTCATACCTGAGATTTGCATTATTCTCCATTGTGTGTTTAGGTGTGTGCATATGTGTGTGCACCCGTACATGTGTGTGTGTGCATGTGCCTGTGTGTGTGTCTGTGTATTCCTTTATCCTCTGAAATAAGGTAATGACTGAACAGAGATAAGAATAGATATATAATATGTGATAATGCAAAAATACAAAATAATAGCTATCAAATCTAGGTGTTATACATATGTGAGTGTTCACCATACATGTTTTCAACTTTTATCTGCTTGAAATTTTTCACAATAAAATTTTAGAAACAAAAATCAAAATTCCATGTGAAGTTTTCTCTTAAAAATTCAAAATAATATTAGGAAAGAACTAATATATTATGAGGTAATATTTTCTTACCATATAAGTCTTTGTCTTACCATATAAGTCTTTTCTTACCATATAAGAACTACAGGAATCTTCACATATTATTGGTTAAAATGTAGTAATATAAACACTTGGGAAAACAATAAGGTTATTTCTTCAAAATTTAAACACACAATTACTATGTAGCTTACTTGTTCCTCTCCTAGAAAATTATTTTTTTAAGCACCAGTTCTCACAAAGATGAGTATTGACAGAGGCTTTACGTATAAATCTACATGGGAACAACCTCAACACCTATTAAAATGTGATGATTAAATATTTTAAGCCAATGTTAATAAGCAAAAAGAAGTGAATTATTGTTACCTGTGGCAATATAAATTAACTTCAGAATCATTACATTGAATGAAAATGCTAAAAGTCAAGCAAATATACATATTTATGGCTTCAAAAAAATTCAGACTAATCCCCAGTGACAACCTATCACTGGTCACCTTATACAGGGTAGAAAGGAGAAGGACTACAAAAGGCACAAGGTAACTCTTAGGGATGATAGAAACATGTGTTACATTTACTATAATGATGGTTCTGCTGAAAGTTGTCCCGTGTCATAATTTACATATGTGCAATTTAGTTTATTTCAAGAATGCCTCCATATTACAAAACAGTGGCACAAGTTGATGGTTTTCAAGCATTTTTAAACACAAAAAGAAGCAAAAGAAGAAAAAAAGGAGGAGGAGAAGGAAAAGGAGAAGGAATAGAAGGAAAGGAAAGGAAAGGAAAGGAAAGGAAAGGAAAGGAAAGGAAAGGAAAGGAAAGGAAAGGAAAGGAAAGGAAAGAGAAGGAGAAGGAGGAAGAGGAGAAGGAGGAGGAGAAAGGAGTTAAAGGAAGAGGAGGAAGAGAAGAAGGGGAAGAACAAGGGGAAGTGGAAGAGAAAGAAGGGGACAGGGAAAGGGAAGAAGGGGAAGGGAAAGAATGGGAAGGGAAAAGGGGAAAAGGAAGAAGGGGAAGGGGAAGAAGGGAAGGGAATAAGAGGAAGGAGAAGGAGAAAGGGAAGGGGAAGGAGAAAGGGAAGAAGGGAAGGGGAAAGGGAAGAAGGGAAGGGAATAAGAGGAAGGGAAAGGAGGGAAGGGAACAAGAGAAAGGGGAAGGGGAAGGAGAAAGGGAAGGGGAAGGGGAAGGAGAAACGGAAGGGGAAGGGGAAAGGGAAGAAGGGGAAGGGGAAGAAGCAGCACATGCCTGTATTCCCAGCATTCTGGAGGCAGAGGTAGAAGGATCATCATGAGTTTAAGTCTGGGATACACAGTGAGACCCTGTCTCAAAAAGCTAAAATCATCATCATCATCATCATCATCATCATCATCATCATCATCATCCAAGAAGAAATGTCAAAAGGACTATAAATTAATTTTTAAAGAATATTACAATAAACATATCTGCAGTACTTTTCTTGTGTGGAATGGCTTTCATGATATCCAAGGCATTTGTCATGGTTATGGTAGCTTCACAGTGAGCTGAGTGTGAAACCTGTGCAGTTCTATGGTTGGCTTAATGCTTTGTTATTAACATTTTAAAATCCTTATGATTTTTGAACAACTAACTCCACGCTGTTTTCTGCCACCATGTGTGGCAAATTATATAACAAGTCCTTTCCCAGATCTTGAAACATTTAGATAGAAGGAAGGAATCCAATAGAAGGAAGCCTCTTGGAAATAAAGAGCAGATTTCTTTTCAAAGAGTCTCTGTCTTCATTTTGAAAATCCCACAAGTAACAAGAGACAGAAGGTTAAATTGTATAATGCTGATTTTTTTGGTATCATTAATAGAACAGAATGTTCATAGTCTCAAAATACATATGAAATAAAGAGTTTATTGACTGAATCAGAAAATAACAATTACTGAAGTGCTAGATGTTTAAAGAGAAATTTCCAGATGGTCAAATTTCACTTTTAAAATGTCCATATCAATCTATAAATCATATATCATTCCCTCAGTAGTTAGAGGCCACCTCTAAGAGTTATTACAGAGCCGCTGAGGTACATGTTGTCTGCTAAGGGATTTTGCAGAAACAAACACATTGAACAATTTTTCCAAGATGTTTTTCAAACTACAACTACTGAAACAGCCATGTGCTCCACTAAAATTTCCAAACAAAAAGCAAAGACAGAGATCTGTTGTGACACTGCTGATGTTTTTCAATTCCTCCCGCTCTCTTTTATTTTTATCAACAAATGTGATGAATATCAATAAACTGACCCTTGTACTATCAACAAAAGAAGCTGCTTAATAATGTATTCCTAGGCAACTTGCTGAGATTTCTTTGCAAGAAATAAGTTGCCTTTTATGGTTCTTCTCCCACTTAAAAACTTAGTTTTCCTGATATATTACTGAGTAAAGCCCCCTAAAAAAGCCATTGTCTTAGCTACTCAAAAAGTGAAAAAAAATAATAAGCTTGGGTCACTTGATTGCTATCTTATAGCTAGAACCAGCTGCCTTTTATAGAATATGTGTATAAAAAGTTCTAAAACTTTGCTAGTTATGAATCTCTTTCTTTAATGTAGGAAAAGTATAGAGAATAAAAATTCAAGGTACAAGCAAAAAGAAGGAGGTAAGGTTATTCTCATTAGTAATCATTAATTAATTGAGTTGATGCACTATATATTTCATATTTTAATTTAAACATTTTATTGTAAATTAGAGTTAGAACTCATTCTGGATATTTTTGTAACATAGGACTTAGAACTGCAATATGTCAACAAGCACACTGTATTATAAGATGGGTGACAAATGACCAGGGGAATCACATAATTATAAATTGTATGCCCTAAATATTGGTGCAACTAGCCATTAATATTTAGGGCATAAAATTTGTTGCTAATAATATAAGTAGCTTAAGTAATTATAATTACCTGCTATTATGTCTAATGGATATAGCATGGGCGTATTCATTGCTCATCAATACATTGAGAGCATGATCATGGTATGCCATAGAATGGGGATGAGCTTGATGTGATGGCTTGGTTGATTGGTGAGAAAAATTTCAAGATTTTCACTTGCAATCAGTTCAAGAAGTTTTGCTTTATCCTGATACTGGATTATTTCAGAATTTCTATTCTGGTGAAGGCTTCTTCACTTAAATTATGCCATGACCTTCAGGGTCACATAGTTGACAGATGTGTAACATCATCAGTAATTCCACTGCCCAATCACTTCTTAAAATGGATTTTCTTTAAATTCAAAATGATAAAATGATATACAGAATAACAGGTCCTTTACTAAAGTAAGTAAATTCTACTCCAATTTCCACCTTTGTATTTTTTTGTTTATTTGTTTTGATGTCACTTATCACTTCAGAATTTACTTTTAACTTGTCAGTATGTTTTAAGAGTAAACTCACCAAAAAATAAAAGTAGATGCTCAAAACAGAAGTTATTTACTCATATTTCTTAGGTATAAGAAAGTAGAAGTCTGTCCAGTTTTTCTAATAAAAAAGGGAAATTTCTACATTGTGAGAATAAGAAAATCTGCAGAAGAAATCTATTCTAAGTAAGAATCTGCTCCTGGTAAACATTAAAGATGGAGATTTTGATTTTTACTGTAGTAGCACTGTACAAAAAGTAAGTGAAAAAATACTTAAAAATTAGATACATAATGAAATTGTTTCACATAATCCCTTTCTTTTATATATGCTGAGCCTAGCTTGACTTTTCCTATATCAACATTTCTCAATCATGTCACTTTTTGTATTTTGAGCCAGTTAATTCTGTGTCCTGTGCATTTTGGACTATTTTGCAACATTCATGGTCTCTGACCATTGTAAACTAGCATGAGCATTCCCGTACTGTGAGTCACGATGAGGAAAAATGCCCCACAAGAATGGCTAAATGCCACTGTGGGAAAGCAGATGGCCTTGATCCAGAACCCCCACCCAACACAGTGCTGCCTGGAATGGCACCTGTCACAGCCTGTTCATAGAACTTCGCATCCTGTCCTCTTTCTGGCTTGGTCTTCTTCGACTATCTACCAAAAATATAAAGAAGTTGTCCTCTCAGGTTTTCTAAAAGATTGTTTGAGACAAGAGCTATTAAAAATTCTATTCCTGTATTTTAACTTTACTAGTATTTACTAAACAACTATATTTAGGCACTGTGTCACCCATTAAATAAGTTCTAAAGATGAATAAGGAAACTGTCTCCAAAAAGACTTTGCAATCTTTGGAATCCAAATCACTAAAGAGACTTTATAAAGTTGTATTCAGTGGGTCTGGGATCAAAAACCTACCCTCAAATTTTCCCTGGCTTGATTTTTTTTTTAATCTGTCATAGGAAAAGAAAAACCAATCAAGATGCAGAGCAAAAGTAGATTTGTTGCAGAAAAACAGAAGTTAATTTTATTGCAGAAGCAATATAAAGCCACTCAGGAGAGTAGGGACTCCAGAGCTGGGCACTAGCTGGCTATACATTAGCAGTCCTATCTTTATGGGATACGGTCATACCCACCAGGCAGAGGATCTGGACTTAATTGGTTAATGTGCTCTTTGCTAAGGCTACAAGCATATACAGTATGTCAGTGTGATTCCCAGAACATAGTTTAGAACCAATTCAAGATGTTCAACCCAAACAAAAGTGAATGGAGCAGTTTTTAGAGCAGGTCCAAGGTTATCTATTATGTGGTGGACTTATTACTTCTGATGTAAAACAACAAACCCACATGCTGTTCTTAGTCACAGAGGTTACTTTTCCATTCTCTTCTGAAAGGGCTTTTGTTCCTTTCCCTAACCCTACCCAAAGGTCCCATCTTGGCCTACTGGAACAAATTAATATTCTTAAAAAGGTAAAAGGAATGAAAATAAAAAGAAAATTATACCCTAGGCATACTGATTACCTGACCTTCTTAGGGCTTTTTGCAAAGTATACTATACCCACTCCTGTCCTGCTTCTTCTTTTAATTTTTTTTATATAGGGTCTTGTTGTGCAGTTCAGGGTAGCCCTGAACTCATGTAGTCCAGGCTGGCCTAAGCTTACCATGATTCTCCTGCCTTCACCTCCTTATGGCTGGGATTACAGGTTTGCTAAGCCTGCCCTGCTTCTTCAGGACATGGTTTAAAACCTCTACATTTAAATTCATCTAATTCCCTTTTTATTTATTAAGAATGCTAGTAGACTAGAAGAACAATGGATTTCTTGTCAGTGACTTATCCCTTCAGTGTCAGAAGTGCCTGTTTTTTTGTCATTACCCAGTACAAAGACACTCACATCCACTGAAACTAGCTATTTACTCTATTTGCTCTTTCTAGAGTTCTGATAATTAACTGAGATTATTACTAGCAACTGTTTATAGGAAGAATTTGAGAGACCAGAAAAACTTCACTGAGTTTTCAAGAATACTATGACAAATAACTTCATATCTTTAATTTTACATTAGTTGTTCTCAATTTTAATGTGGTTAAAAATTATGCTCTGAGGAGCATAAACAGTTGACAAGCAGCTTGAATGAAAAACTCTTTTGACTAGGAGCTAAAAATCGGGTTAACTTTAATATTAAGAGAGAATAGCAGAGAAAGATTTCATTCAAATAAAATCATTATTGCTGAACAATCTGCCCTTTGCTGGAACAAATTATGCAAGGATCACAATTTCAAGTTGAAAGGCTTAATTTGGGTAATCATTTCAGAGGTTTCAGCCCATGTTCAGCTGGCTCCAAGGCAGAAGTATCATAGAGTAAGGACATTGTGGAGTGAAGCTGGGCACTCCGGGGATCCAGGGAAGCAGAGCACAGGAGAGTGCTCGCTAGAAGTATGTCTTCCAAGGGCTGAGCCCCCAGCGACCCACTTCCAGCAATACCACAACTTCTACCAGCACATTCAGCTACAGTGGCACACATGTTATTGTGTTTTCATCTAAGACAAAGGATGTTGGTTGCTTTTTTCTAAACCGAAACCTCAGTATTCAGGTTTAATTGCAGTGCTGGCAGTTTGAGATAAGTAGTTTGGCACTCATCTCTGAAAAGTTCATCATCAATAAGCTAAGAACTGCCTTCTGATCCAATCACTTCTCTATGACTCTCTTAACCCAGCCAACTCGACAGTTAAGGTTACTTGGCACACTTATTGACTCACATTTTAGGTTCTAAAGAGAGCTACATATTCAAAAAATTGATCATTTAGAAAATCTTAATTCCTTTTTCATGTTTTCTATTAAAAAGGGCAAAAAAGTACAAAATATCAACTAACTGAAGTATGTTCTTTAGCTAATTGACTAACACTAACAGAAAAACAAATACAACAAAAATTTCCAGGAGAGGTAAATGATCCACAATAGTTTTAATATACTATACTTCTAAGTTGTAAATGTGGTAGATTCTAAAGGAGTATTCAATATAGATACAAGCAATGATATAATGAAGGGATAAACAGCAGGAGGATGTTTAAATACATTTATTGGTATTGAGGACTATGTAATGCTGGTATTAATATTCATAAGACTTAATATTAAAATTATTAACTTTTGCTAATGTTTTATTCTCAATGTGAAAGTACATCTTTGGATAACCTGTAGGTGGAGAACATAAGACAGAAATCATTCTACAAGTATGAAAGTTAATTTAATGATTGGGCACGTGTACAGAAAACATAAAGTAGCTCCTAACATATTGATCTTATACCAGTGGTTAGAAAATAACATTAATTAAGGTATTGTGGTATAAACTCATCAAATCTCTCCTTCTTACAGCCATAAGGGCCACGCTGACGGGAGCTGCAGCTTTGTTGCCATCAGTGATGCCCCACTCCCACTCCCACACTGCAGGACCTGTTGTCTCCTCTATGAGCAAGCACCAACAGAACAAGGAGATGAGTGATGGCACACTGTGTCACTGTAGCACCATAGGAGGCTGAGGCAAGAGTATCACAAGTTTAAGCTTGCCTGAGTTACTTAGCGATTTCGTGAAACCTCGTCTCAAAACAAAAATAAAAATAAAAAATGCAAAGTATAATGAGCAACATGAGTCAGAGACCACTGGACAAGCTTCTGTGAAGGCAGCAAGACATGAGATTTAACATATCTGGGTGCAGGCAGGAATAGGGCAAAAAGACCATGATGGGAAACTAAGAACAACGGGACTTTTTAGAGGGCGTGAAAGGGGGCAGGTCTCTTGTAAGGGACATCACATGAGGAAGACTGAGCAAACTTCAGTGATCAAAGTTCTCAGAGCATGTGGTATAAATGTTTGGATGTTTTCACCAGAGATTCTAGCACAACATCCCAGCCTGTGTTTGCCAAGGGTAGCACCTGCGCTGGGCTGTGGTTTTTTGCTGAGAACAATATGGCTCCTGAAAAACAGGTTGGGCTTTTGTTGTTTGATTGTTTGATCATTTTTTCATGTCTAAATCTTGTAACTTGAACAACTACTTCTAGCATAGTGATATACAATAAATAACTAGTGTTAATTTCCTACTATTTTTTTAAAATTCTGTATCATTTCTATCTTTTTTATTTTATTTTGTTTAAAAAAATAAAAACAGGTTGGATGCTGGGAAAGTCATGCCCAAGTTGAGCCTGACACTGGGGATATAGGTTAGCAGGTATAATTTCAGCCCTGCCACTTTCATATAAATGTGGAAGCTGCGAATCAAAGTTATCTAAACTGTCTCCATGACAGGCGCAGCTGTCCTAGGCTCCCCACCACTGCCTTGGCTTGAAACTCAAACCTGTCCCAGAAGACCCTGCCCTGCAGGGGCTCCTCATGACTCCGCCCTGCCCCCAGCTCCTGTTGTTACTATGAAAAGTCCTCAAGAAGGTCTGAGAAATATACAAAACTGTGAATGTGCTACTGTTCTACATCTATATGAGCAGCACTTCACACTCTTCAGATCAGTTGAGAAGGGCTCCCTCATGTGCGCTACCCTCAAGTATTATAGCACACACTCCAATAAAGTTCAGTAAATCACCTAGTGATTTTATCTCAGGCACTGTGGGAAGAGCACTCATATTAAACAGTCAGTAACAAAAGGCGCTACTAGCCCTGAAGAATTTCAGATACTGGCAGCAGAGACCAACAGCAACCTGCAGAGACCACAGACAGTGACCAGCAGCAACCACTGGAGACTGGCAGAAACCAATGAAAAGATCAACCAGAGCCTGAAATTGCATAGCAAGTGCCAGTACAATGCAGTGACCAGCAGAAAACTGTAGGATTTGGTGGAGATTGGTGGGAATTAGAGAAATCCAGAGAGGCAGTGGAAGCTGCTTGCAGAACTCCAGAAAGCTGCCAAGGGGAGTATAGATCTTCGCGGCTAAAGAGCTGATGGGCTGGTTAGAAACTGCCAAGAACTATAGCACTAAAAGTTGAGAGCCATTGGTACTTAGATCCCAAAGCTGTCACATTAAGGGATGAGGGTCATTAACACTCAAAACCCAGCCAGAACCATTAAAGCAGCTGTGCCTTACAGATTCATGACTTCCATACAAACTGGGAAAAAGAATGCTCAGTTGATTGACAACAATACTACTAGTTAATCTATGCAAAAATAGACTTAGTTATCTCCCTTGATCATTCCCTGGCTTAGGATCTAATCCAAGATTCTGTATTAGTTTTAGTTGCCATGTCTTCTTAATATCCCAGCATTTCATGGTTCCTTCTCATTGCTTGTCTTTCAGGAGTTTAACACATTCACATAGCACTTGAAAACTACTTTACAGAATAATCCTTAATATTGGTGTATCTAGTGCTTCTGCCTGATTATAATAGGGTTGATATTTTTTGGTCAGAATGCTACAAAAATGATGTTGTGCTTCTCAAGGGCATCTATTAGAAAATAAAAAAATAAAATGTCTCATTACCAAAGGCATTAAATTTGATCACTTAGTCAATATAGGGTCTTCCAGATTTACTAACTATAAAGAGTAGAGCTTCCGGAAGAATCACTGACTTACTGATGTGGAGTTTATTCCAATGAACTTGTTTTGTGGATCTAATACCCAGAATCATAAGAAAAATAATTGGTCTTAAATTTTTGTGTTTGCAGTAATTTGTTACAGAGGCAATAGAAAAGCAATACATCATTCATATTCCTAGCTAAAATAAAAATGCAACTGACCAAGTACTTTCTCTGAATGAAAGACATTTTCACAAATAAATGTTTAGGTTCCTCAAACTATAATTTGGCTTAATATTCTGGAAAAAGAGGAATCCTTATTTCATAGATGATAGTAGAGTTAAAACAAAAGATTTTGATCTGAAAAAGGTAACATATTAGCTTTTAGTTTCAAAGGAATTTGTGAAACCTTGGCTGCCAGGGAGCTGCTAGGGATGGCGAGGCGCTGTCAAGAGCTGTGGCACTAAGTGTCTAGGGTCGCTGGCAGGACCCGCAGAGCCACTGTGTTTCTTCAAACAGTTAACAATTAAGAAAGATCTTCTGAAAATGTTGGATATTTGAATAAAGTGGAAAGTACACCAGGAAACCCCAGAGTTCAAAACAATTCAAATATTTTTTAAAGCCATGAAAGTTTATCTAACAAAATACTTTGCCTTGGTACTTAATTGAATATAAGCTTCATTATGCATTTTCTTCTGTGTGTTTGCATGCATGTGTGTGCATGCTTACACAAACATATATATTCTTTATTTGTGGTGAATTAAATGTGGAACTAACATTTCTTTTCATAGGAACTATAGGCATTCCCAAGCATCTTCTGTTGACCAGGAGAATGAGAAATAGTGACGAAGAAAATATTCTAGCATTCTGTTCTCATAGTTATAGGAATGTTCGTTTTCACTGAGACTTGATCCTTTCTTTTTTAATATCCCTTTTGGTGCTGTCCTTGATTAGGGCATGAAATGACAGCTTGATTCTTTTAATTGACTGCTTCTGATAAGGAACTGTTATTTTTCTAACTTAAAAAATAAAATCATTGTTATTAGTTGTTTGGGCTTTGAAAATACTCCCACATAGTTATCTCATTTTGGTGAAATAAATTTTATTTTGATAGTACTATTTAAATTTGGAACATTTTAAATGATATTTATGGCTATTGAATTGAATGTAACATTTTCATTTTGATTTGGTTTATTTCAATTTTATTCCTAAAAGAAAAACAAAATCTGCAGTATGAAAGAAGCTAAAATGATAAACATGACAATTCAGAAAAACTGTTTAAGTCCTTCCTCATTTGGAAATGATAGGAAGTTACATAATATTCATTTTTCTGTAGTTTCAAATATACAGTTGAGAGCAGAGGGACTTTTTATTAATGTTCTTGAATTGAAACAAAAATCTTTCTTTACTCATAAACTCACCATTCCTCAGATACCATATGAGAAATATTTCGCATTTTATGTGTATATTATTTTATATGAAAATGAAAATGAGACATACTATATTCTCTTATTATTCACGGCTAAACATTTCTTAGGAGCTACTACATGCACAGCATTGTGACACACCAATAAACCTAACCAGTACTTTAAAATGAACAATACAACACAGAGCTGCTGCTTGGGATTGTTACTAAGCTGTTGGCCAGCTTGGACTTGGGGCAACTCAAGCCAGAAATGGGAATAATAAACTATGCTGAAACAGCCCAGGACAGCAGGCTGAAGCCTGATGAATGAGATGGAAACACAAGGCATTAGTCAGTAGTGGACTTGGCTTTCCTTCCTTAAATCTAAGAGATGAATTTGGAAAAGTAAAACTTTCCCTTAGGCAGAACCTTCCCTTAGGAAAGAGATGCCCAGATGCCTTTCCAGTATGGGTAACTGCCAGTCTGGAAAACAAGCTAACCAGTGCACCAATCCCAGCAAAGAAAGCTTGGAAGATATTCCAGGCAGGCAAGAATGATTAATACTCAGCTATTTATCCATCCACCGGGACACATTCATATTTCAAACAGTAAAGGTTGAACAAAAATGCAATTTTTCCTCTTACAGACTTTTGTGGTGAATTGATTTTACCTAGCTAGCTTGGCAGTCACTGTGATTAAATTATTCAAACTACCTTCATTTTCTTTATCTTGAAATACATGGTAAAATTGTTGGTTAATTTTTTCATGCTAAATATGCTGTATTATATAATGAACTTTTTAGGGTCCTGTAGTGCCATCACATGTTTCTGATTCTAAATTACCTTAGAAAATTAAAAGGAAGCAAAGCTCTTTTAGAAGCTCAAGAACAATACTTTTGTACTGACCAGTACTAATAATAAAAACAAGACACAAAAAATGATAGCAAAAGATACAGCAGATCAAGCAAAGTTGACTGTGGACTTTCCTTTCATTTGCTATCCTTCCCTTCCTGCTCCCTCTCTGCTCAGTATTGGCTTCTTGTTATTGGAGTCATTTTTGAAAAGTAAGAATAGATCATAAATAACAATAATAAGTTATCTTTTGGGTAATAGGATTTCTTGGTGAGTCTGGCACAGTTAAACTTTCCAGTATCGTCTAATTAGAATGTTATTTATTCTCTAATTCTACTTGCCAATTACTTAACATAGTCTTTGATCATCAGCTTACTTTGACATCTAAGACTATTGATGGACAGCTAAATGAGGCCTTTTCGAGATTGGACCCTATAATTTCTGGAAACAAGTATGTTTCGGGAAGATGAAAAGAATTCCGAGATAATCTTGATCAGAAGACTTGGAACATGATATATCCTTCTCTGTTCCTGTGACATAATTAACTCACTCAAGCTCATGACATAATCAGGCTCACATGCTTAGGAAATCATATTCAAACTACTTTTATAAACATCAATTTAAGCATCTTTATTCTTTGTAGTATCTGAGGAAATTTGGAGGTATACATTAACCTCTCAGGTGAATCTCCTGCACCAACTAATTAATAAAATGCAGATGATAAATAAAAAATATACCAGTTACATTTAAAAGATGTACAGCCTTATGCTTTAAATTATGAAATACGAAAACCAATAAAGAAATAAAAAGTTATAAATTTCTGTAGTCCTTAGTTGTTTCTACTCCACACATCATTGCTTAAACACAATCAGGAAAGGAGGTAAATACACAATATCCTTATTAAACTTCTACTTTTCTAAATCAGCAGGATAAATTACAGTAATGGGAAAAGTCAAGCCAAAAGATTACATGAGCAGAAGATCTGACATATCACATGGAGAATTTCAGCAAATAAAAGAGGTGTTTTAGGGCTTCCTCCTCCATAAGACATCATAATTAAAGAAGATAATGATCAAGATTATCAAGGAACCCAATAACTACTACTCTGCTTTTTCTTGATCACTCACCAAACTTGTAAAATAATCGGACAGCATTTGGGGGTCAAAAGTATTCTTATTACTAACAGGGGGACTGAACACATAGTTGTAAAAAAAAAAGTGGAATTTTTTTACTACATCATAGAATTCATAGATTTACCCAGACATTAACAATGAAGGGAGGAAATCTATAGAGTTTCCTATATGAAGGTCATCTATATACACGTTAAAAGAACTTGGGAGCATGCCAGAGCCCATAATTCCTGCAGACATTTCAGTTGCAAACTGGAAGCACTGGCATGGCCATCCATCCTGTTTCTTGGCCCTGAATACAAAGCAAAACTCATTCCACATGTTCTCATTTGCAAAGGTGGTAGATAAAGAAGTCAGCTCTATCTAGAAAAAAATATTTTGCAAGTAAAAGCCAGAGCATTGAAGGCTAAGCACCCTTCCTAACAGGGAATATTCTTTTATCTGGAAGGAGTGTAATGAGGTTCTTCAAGAGAAGTCAAGAGCCCTCAGAAATGTTCAAACTCATCCCAACTCCTCTGCCTATTTTTATAAACAGACCTCAGAAAATAACTATGGAAAGAAGTGTTGAGGAGAGAAAGAAAAAATAGTGTCAAGTAACATTGATGTCAAAGTAAACATTTTATTTGCTCTGCATTTCAGTATACTCCCCAAAAAAGTTTTGAACAAAGAGGTCTGCTACTGAGAAATGGAAAGAAAGACCATAGAAATTTTGCAAACATACTATAAACATATATGAAGAAAAGCATGAAAAAGGAAGAAAACAAGTGAAATGTGTAGAAGAGAGACAAAGAACTAACATAACAAAAGAAAATGTCAGCTAAGAGATAAAACTAGCACTGCACAAGCAATATGGAGGGTCATATAAATTAACATACTAAAAAACACAAACTAAGATAATTAAAAAATATAATGTTTTTAAAAAGATACTTCAATTTTAAGGAAACAAATGCATAAAATTTAAATAACAAACAAATAATACCTTGTAGATATATTACTTAAGTTAAAAACAAAGAATGGAGTAGACATGAATAAATAACAAAGACACTGACATGATCACAGTTATTTCAAAAAGGGCAGAAATAAAAAAAATTAGGGATAACCTAAAACCTAAAATAGGCCAAATGATCTAAAGTGAAGATAGTTACACTCTTTAGATAATTACAACACATACGAAACATAAATATAATCAGAAATATAATAGTGGAAGGTGAATATAAAATATATTGATATGAACTAGAAAATTGAAAAGAGATCTCATGAGAAAAGAACTAGTAAAAACAACATCATCAAGATAAATCACAAGCTAAGCATGTTGACACATATCTGCAATCCCAGCATTTAGGAAGCTAAGGCAAGAGGATTACTCTGAATCTGAGGCCAGTTTGGGCCACATTCAACTCACTAGAAAGAGTTGAAGACCACCCAGAACTACACAGCACAATGCTGTCTACTTAAGAAAACAAATAAGAAAAAAGAAAAAACAGAAGGAAAAGAGAAACAGGCAAAATACAAATTATGGTTAACATATTGAACAACAATGGAATTCTGACCTACAGATATAAAAGGTAAAACATATGTAAGAGAAAAATTAAATTAAGGCAAATGTCAGAATTCACAGCAGCAATAATGGATACTAAAAGAAATTAAGGAAATTCTACAAATATCTAAGACAGATGCTTTGACTCAGTATCATGTATGTCCCTGATATCATACTCTTTCAAATTGGGCACTGCTGTAGTCAGGGTTTACAAGGAAAAGAAATTAACACAGGACACATAATTTATAGGATTATTTTATAATATTTACCACAAGAATCAAATGCAAAAGAATGTGGGAGATCTGTCCACATAACTAGAGACTCAAATAATCCAGCAGAGGGCCTGGATCCCACAGCAAAGTCCTGCGTGAGTCCAGCTGAAAATCTAGAGCCCACAGCAATGTCTCCCCATGAGTCCAGCCATAGGCCTGGAGTCCACGACAATGAGTCTGTATCAAGGATTTGCCTTGGGAAGATCCTGAAGGTCAGTGTTGAAGCTAGAAAGTCTGTGCTATTGGGATGAAAGGTCTGTGCCAGCAGGAAGAGGGATCTGCAGTGCAGCCAGAAAATGCAGCTCAGAGTAAGACCAGCACTCCCCAAAGTGAATCAGAGGACCAGTAATGTAGCACAGTGGCACAGCACCTGCCTGGCAAACATGAGGTCGTGAATTCTATTCCTGGTACCAAAAGAAAAAAAAAAAAGTGAACTAAGCAAACTGTAACCAGCCTCAATGAGACCCAGAGCTCCTCCGGTCAAGTTTATATCAGAAAGTTAGCACAACATGCTTCTCCAGGAGGATCAACAGCCTTCCACTTCCTCTCCAGTTCTCCTTTTCATGCTGTTGATAAAAATCCTCAAATGGGCCTTGCACACCCAGGACCATGCTGATTCAGCTCATCTGGCTGTCACAAGCTGATCACCAATTGTCAATCCACCATGCGCACCAAAAGGCAAATATTGAAAACAGGAACTAAATTGGGAATAAAGTAAATATGAAAACAATTCTAAATAACAGAAATTTAGTGAATCAAGTAGTAAGTCACAATCACCAAATCTTAACATGGATAATAAAACTTGGTAGGACAAAGACAGTTTGCAATACATTGCAGTACATATTTCAAATATATTGCAATATTATTTTCTCTTGCTTTATGTTATTTATTTTAAATGAATATAAATTAGTTTAGTAAGGAATATAAAATATGTACTTTTCAAACACAAATAGTAAAGTTTAAACTTGAAAAGTTAAATCAATTTATAGTTTTGGAAATAAGTCAGCATTTCCTGTGCTCCTGAATTACTGTTATCATATGTAACATATTAACTAGTGATGATTTTTACTGTTATTTTTTTTTTTAGAAATTCAGTATTATTTCCACCCTTTTTTTCTGTTTTGCTTTTTTTTAAAAAAAATAGGGAATTTAAATTTATACAAATTTCTGTGTCTTTTGATGCATAAAACCCACATGGCACTATACTGAACATGGTAGCTTATATCTTACATAAATTATCTATTGCATTTTATTCATATATATAAAAACACACAGACATACACTTTCTGCGTGTTGACTGTGGTTATGTTTTTACTAAATGTAATCAAACAAATAGTAGAATTCAGTTGCTAGAATTTAGGAAAGGAGGTTAAACAAAAGTTTAAAAGTTAAAATGCTCCTTTTTGTGATGTACAAAGATTCCCCCAAAGAGATGGCAAATGATGAGGGTATTTTTTCATTCTAATCAAGTATGCCTGTCTTCCTCTAGCCATAGAAATTTACAACTTTCAGAAAAAAAATCCAAAACTATTTCACATTTTCCTTTTAGACTCTGGATTTAGATACTATAACCCAAAAATGTTGTTATCTATATTCCATATAATATACATCAACTTTTATTTCTCTCATTCTGAAATACGATCTCACTGAAATATAATTTGGCCACTATTATTATAATAGTTACATTTTCAAGACTTTCTCAGAACACTTTAACTTGAAATTATGTTTAAACTACATAAATTTTATTATCCAAATGGTTTTCAAATATTTATAAACCTCACATTTTAGTCTATACATTTTTATATATAACTATTGTATGTGGGCACAAATAGGAAGAAATTTGATAAAAAAGATTATTTTTCCTAAATATCATCAAAATTCATAAACCCTTTGGATTTCTAGGAACCTATTTTCAGAGTTAGGATTTAATGTGAAACTAGTGAACATTTATATACCCTAACTTTTGGTAGCCTTTCTGAATGTTTAGTTAGTTCTCATAGGACTATGATGCTTAGGGGTTTTTTTGTCTTTGTTTTTTGTTTGTTTGTTTTGTTTTGAGACAGCCTTGCTTCATAGTTCAAGTTGGCCTTGAATTCACTATGTAACCCAGGTTGGCCTCAAATTCACAGTGATCCATCTGCCTCGGTCTCCCAATGCTAGGATTAAAGGCATATGCCATCACACCCTGCTATGAGGCTTATTGTTTTAAAACTGACCCAGAGAGCAACAATCTTGGTGGGGCTCAATGTCCTTCCTAGATGGAGGTGATAGAACAGAATTTAAAGACACACAGTGGTTAAAATTGAATTGCAAGTTACTAAGGAAGGAAAAGACACACAATAAATGGAAACAACATCTTACAGCAAACAACTTTTTTTACAAAAGAAATGGAAAATCTGTCAATCTACAGTGTCTGAATGAATTGAGTTCATTAAATTATCACTGATTATTTTGTCATCAATATATAAAAATTCCAATGCCATTAAAGTCTCACAAATCGCAGATAGTGTTATTATTGACTGGGTGACAGACAAAAATTATGTTATTATAATTGCATATTTTTTTGATATGGAGAACATTTTGTACAAATACATGGTTTGTATTTTTTTCTTTTGGTATTAGCCAATTTAAAATGTAGCAATTGAAATTTGCTTTTTTTTTTTTTAAGATTGGTAGTAATTACTTCTGCTGCAGTATAAAAACACTGGTCTAACTCTTCCTCCTACGGTCCTACTTAGTTTTCCATCATAGAGTGCCAGAGAATGTGAAATAGCAATTTAATGCATACTTCAAGAAGTTTTGAATTTCTCTGTAATTTCAGATTGTACCTCATAATAAAATAAAATGGCTCATAAAAGACTAAATATTCAAAAATTGTTTTCTTTTTCCCCATGTATCTTACAAATTTGTCTAGGATTCTACTGAATCATAAATGACAGAAAATAGTAACTGGAAAAATGGAGAAAAATACAGTGGAGATTTTTAATAATAAATATCTATAATTGCACGTCAAATTAAATTTATCTCTAATTTGAAATGGACTTTCATTGTCCTGCAAAATCAAATTTTATTTTCATAAATATCAACATGATACCCACTTACTTTCTCAGTTATTTCTTTAAAGCTTTAGAATATTCATTAAGGTAAATATATGATTTGAATATTTTCATTTGCATTTTATTTTATTCCAACCACATTAACTCTATATTTAGAAAGCTATTTTTAAAGTTCAGATTTCCTGTTTCATAATTCTAAGTAGACACAGAATTTTACAACTATAGCTTTAACAAAGGCATTTTCTTATAGTTACATATTTATCTCAGGAAAACAAAGTGAACAATGCTATTTTTTAACTAAGTTTTTCTAATACATGTAAGTGCCACTTTTAGGGAAAAATTCTGTATATTATGGCATTTATTCCCTGTCTCCTTAAATTACAGTCAGTTGATTGATCCTATCAGGTCACTTCTATTATATTTCTATTTCCTTAAATACTAGATACTGCTTCAAATATTAAATAAGTCCTATTCAAAATACTAATCATTAATATAGTAAAAAAAACAATCATCATTCTTAATTATCATTAAATTTACTACCCATTTATTGACTTTCTCTTCCCTTTCCATAGAGAATGAGATCCTTGCTTACTTACCTTCATTTTCCTTTAAGTCTCAGGTCCAATATGAAGGAAATATTCATTAACCCTCTGTAATATTGAGTGTCACCATTCCAGGGATACAGTAGGTAACACAGACAATTGAAAACTGGCTCAGTTTCAGGGAATTCAGTCAACTGTTGACTGGTTTCAAGGCAGGAACATCATGGTAGGTAACAGAGGGCTGGGTGGAGCAAAACTGTTTAGTTCATGATGATAAGAAGCTGAGCAAAGGACCAGTGTCAGGAAGACATAAGGGACCATATATAGTCCCTAAGGTCACTTTTCCATGACTCACTCAGACGCACTCAAAACTGTGCTTTACTGATCCAGTGTCACTCCCAAGCAAATCAAGTTGACAATCCATGTTAACAATCACATCTTACCCCTCGTGAAATTAATTTAAAAACACATCTCATTAAAGCATACTTAATCTCCAAATAACAATAAGGAGATAATTCCATCTAATATGATTCAATTGTCACAAATAATCCTGAAACAAATTTTCACTTTTCCAAAATTTCAGCAATCTCAGCATTGTTAAGTAGCCCAAGTTAAAAGTTTCTTCTGAGACTCCATGCAAACTGTTAACTGTAAACCCTTGCAAAATTCAAAACCACCTTACATATCTTTAAAGTAAAATGGCATAGGACAAACAATCTTGGCCCAAAAAGGGAATGGGGGATAGAAAATAATGAGACCTTTGCAAGACTGAAACCAAGCACAGCAAAGAGTGAGTCCTGTACTTCCATGTCCAGTGACACATGATGGTGAGATTTAAATTTCACAGTGGAGAGGCAGATTTCAGTATGACTACTCAGCCATATGACTACTCAGTTGGCTGGTTCTGCTCATACCCAGCAAGTTTCTTTAGCAGCCATTCTACATTGTTGACATCTTCAAAATTCTGGTGTCTTCGTTATACCGTTGGCGTTATCCATACACATTCAAATGCCCACATTTAAGATATTCTTTGCTTAGCTTCTAAAACCTTCCTTTGAAACCTGCGCAGAAGCCAATGTAATCCAAAAACTCTTACATTCTTCATGTTTGAACAAGCAGCATCACAGGACCCCTTGTAGCATGGCTGTAGCACCCTTTCAATAGCTGAAGGATGAACATAGCAAAATTAAATCCTGGGGATCAATTTCCTACATAATCCTTCTTGATCAGTGGGCCCAGGAGCTAGTTCTCAAATGAAAAGTAAAAGTTTCCATATCCTTCAACATGCAGTGTGTGGAATCCTGTTGCCCTACCATCCACTGTGTGTCTGTCTCTCCCTTTCTATCTCTGTCTGTGTCGTTGTTTCTTTCTCTTTCTCTGACTCTCTTTTTCCCTCTATTCCCTTATTATTGGCAAAAGGTTTGAACCTAGGGTGTTTCATGTGCTAGCCAAGTGTTGTTCTATCACTGAGCTCTACTCCCATTAGGCTTCTGTCCTTGGCAAGCCTAGATGCTCTCAAATTTTTTTTCTTCTTCTGTCAGTTTAAAGTATTTGCTTCTTCTTAAAGGTGATAATTTTCTCAGACGCAACGTCTCCTTTGTTCCCAATTTTACGTATGGTTCCTCGTGGGTCAAAATTTCATTTTTTCAAATATTTCTGCTTTACTTTTTATCTTTACTTCTCACACTACAGTCCAAATGCTGCACTTCCTTGAAAGGTCCACTCTCTTAAACCACAGCCTTCAAAGCCTGGAAATGGGCAAGATGTAGATAATATTTTTGCCATAGTGTAACATGCCTGGTCTCTAGTTCAATTTTCAATAAAGTTCTTGTATATTGATCCACCAAAACACATTCAGAAGTCTGCTTCATTAAGCTCTTTTGCAGTTCCCACGTCAATGAAATTGACAATTCACCTTAAATATTACATAATCATATTGCCCTTCTTTCTTTGCTTCATAGAATTCAAGATAGCTAAAACTAGCTCACTCTTCTAACCATTATTTCTCTGTTATCCCATGAACTAAAAGTTCACAGGTACAGGGACATTCCCTCTTTTCTCTGTGATCTTTATACTGTGATCACAGTTGCTAAGTATGTGGCTAATGGTTGAACAAATAATTAAAACTGATTACAGGTGGTACAAGTTAGAAGATAATCTACTCACAACTCCAGTCAGAGCAAAAATTCCTATGACAATTGTAGATGATTCCTGATCTACAATCAATTTATTTTACTCAATTCATCATTCCTTTTTTTCAAATTTGTGCAAACAAGGATAATATTTTAAGAATACATACTATAATATAAGAGTAAAAGCCAAACTCCAAATCCAGAAAGTAGGTGAACAGAAGCATAGGGTGTAAAATAGAATTTTGGCAAAGAACAGCTTTGATATAATGAAAAATACTTGCCTTCCATTAAGTATTTCAAAATACTATTTTCTTTTTTTTTATTTAAAAAGAAAAAAAAACATGTAAAGGGTAGAGATAATACAGAATTTTTTAAAAAAGATAAACAGTAAGAAATCACTAATCTACAAATTACACATTGTCCTCTTAGAAATAGTTGTCCAAGCCACAAAATTAAAGCATACAAAGTAGATATTTAAACAATGAGACTGTAAGCAGCTATGCATGCATGAGTCTCTACATGTATTTCTATAAATGTAAAGCTTTAAAATCTTACTGGAATAAAGTAAATAATACCTAAATAAGTATCATGCCTGAGGATTTGAAGACTCATTTTTTTTTAATTTAAAGAGAAACAAAAGCATGTAAAGGGTAGAGGTAATACAGAATTCAAAAAAAAAAGACAAACAATAAGAAATCACTAGTTGATAAATTACATATTGTCCTCTTAGAAATAGTTGCTCAAGTTACAAAATTAAAGCATACAAAGTAGATAGTCAAACAGTGACAGTGTAAACAGCTCCACATGCATGAATCTCTGCATGTATTTCTATCCTTTCTGTATCAGAGGGAAAAACAAAACTTAGCAAGATAAAACAAAACAAATTCCTATAAAAACATGAAACCAAAAAGTCATATAAAACCATAGTACAATGTGTTCTACAATAATTACTGTGTTGTTTCTTATTATCTTCAATAGAATGTCCATATCATCAGGCATAATTGAATAGAGCAGTATAATTGAGTATAGCAGTAAATAATAATAGTAGTAATAATAAAACATTGTAGACAGTATAAAACTTCAAAGGCAGGTAACAATCAAACCAGAGTGGATATTCTAGTGGATCTTGTCATCTTAAGTGCAGTTGCCTATATTCTCAGACTTGATACTATCAATCATAACAGCTTTGAATAAAATCTATCAATACAAAACAGTGATCCAACAAACCAGATTTGATTATGATCAATCATGGTAAAACAGTGTAGGTTTTACAGAGCTTTAGATTAACTTAACAGGAAATTAAGGATGATTACCATACTATATCCTGTTATTTTTGGGATTACTGTCTGTGCCCTCAAATCTAGTACAGGTAGAATGACTGGAACAGAATATAATACATCTAAGCAGAGTAGTGCGAGTAATGTGGGTTTTAGATCTTGGTGCACTATCAACAATACAGCATATCAAGGCCATCTATGTTAGACTTTCCAGTTATCTTTCTCTGCCTCATTCCTGCTATGCTATTTTTCTGCCTTTATTTAGTTTTCTCCTTCATTCTACTGCCTGCCCCACTCATTGAGGCCTTTCTGTCACTGTTCCTAAAATCCTGGTATTCTTTTTCTCTCTCTCTCTAGAATGTCCTTCTCTGTAGGGTTGGATTGGTGGTCACAAACTTGCCCTGTTCCTCTTTGTCATGGAAGCATCTTGTTTCTGCATTAATTTCTAGTGACAGTTTTGCAGGGTACATCAATCTGGGCTGGAGGTTATTTTCTTTCAGGGCTTAGAAGACTTCTCTCCAAGCTCTTCTTGATCTGTCTGTGTCAAGAAGTCAGCTGTGAATCTAATGGGCTTACCTTTATAGGTAATCTGTTTCTTTTCTCTGATGGCCTTTAATATTCTGTTTTTACATTGAATTTCTGGTATCTTGATTATTATATGCCAGTTTTGGTTGTAGGTGGCTGGAGTTCTGTATGCCTCACACAACCAAATGTGATTTTCTTTTCCCATGCTTGGGAAGTTTTCCTTAATTATTTCCATGCATAGCCTTTGTAATTCACCTGTATGTATTCCTGCTTCTTCGTTCACATTTCTTATTCTTAAATTATAGATTCTCTTGTCGTCCTCTATCTTTTGTATTGTTACTGCCTGTTTCCTTGTTATTTTAAAGAGATCTTTCCTTTCATCATCACACACTGCCAACTTGTCTTCAAGTTTTGATAGTCTATCCTTAGTTTCTTTTAAGGTGTTTTGCCAGCTTTCAAAGGAGTTTTTAATTTCCTGGTAGTCTCTTTGAATCTGCTTCATGTATTCTATATTTTCTTTATATTCTTTACAGAATGTTTCTCTCCTTTTTTTGTGTTCCTCCCTTCCTCCGTCTGTATCATCTTTTGAGATGCTTCCTGAAAGCATTTCTTTTATTACTCTACTCATATCCTGCTTTATCTGATTTAATATTTCAGTTTTGAGCTCATCTACAAGGTCCCAAAGATATCTCTTAATGTCCATTGAAGCCATGTTTGATGTTGTGTGTTTGCCGCCCTCAGTCTCCCTTGTTTTTCCTTCTCCTGGTTCAGTGTTCTCAGGGTTCTGGGCTGGGGCCTCCTCCTGCCTCTCTCTCCTGTCATGGCCTTGGCTTCCTCCACACAAGTTACAGTGTAGGTCTCAGTCCCCTTCCCTGTTGGCCACGGTTCCTCCAAAGCATGCTGGTGAGGGACCTCTCCTGCCTGCTCCTCCCCACCAGGCCAACCAAACTTCTGGGGCCTTTCACCCAGTTAGTGCTTGCTAGGCACAGGGAATCAATTTGGGATGGCTCATTGGTTCCCAGCCAGGGGCGCGGCCCAGTCCAACCAAATCCCATGAATCTGCTCTGGGGAGGGAGCAACTGACTGAGGTCACTGTCACTCCCAGTTCAGGCTCCTCCTGCTTGATTCCAACATGTCACCTATTTGGTCACACCCTCCCCATGAGGGGGGTCTCATTCCCAGCACTGACCATGGATCAATGGAGGTCCCTTTGCTGGCTCTGCTCTCTGTTGGGCTCACCAACCCCCAACTTCAGCACTACTGTGCATCCTGTGAGTGGCAGCGGGAAGGAGTTTGCACAGATCCAAGCTGGTGCACACTTGGCAGGTCACTGTGAAAATGCTGTGTCCCATAATTTTCAGCTGTTTCAGTTGTAGTCCCAAAGTATTTGATGAGCTTTTTTATGTTTTAATTTGTTCCTGTGTCAAGAGGATCTATCTCTCTCTGTCTGAGTCTCTCCAGGGTGTTTTATTCTGTCATATGAGTTATTTCTCCTGGAAGGCTTTGTGTTTTGTTGCTCACTGATTGGCCATCTTGTCTTCTCTCCCAAAATACTATTTTCTAACTTTTTCTAATTACTCTTTTTTATCCTAAATCCACACTTATTCTTGCTATTAAATAGTTTCTACAAAATTGTAGTTTTATCCTTTTCAGTTTCTGCACATTTTCAGTTATAGCACTGCCTGGAACCAAAAGGCAAATTCAACACAAAAAGTGTCAAAGGATCACAAAGAAAAGTGCTTTCTAAAGAGCTGCAGACAAGAAGCCTGGTCCACATGCAGTATCCCTTCACAAAGCTGAGCTTCACAGGCCTTAGGACTTAGAGCACAAAATTAGGAAATTGTTATGGTTTGTGTCTAGATGTCTCCAAAATCTCCTAGGGCTTTTTCAGAGGTGATTGAATCTGTAGTGTGTGATGGTGAGATTAATGGTGTCTAATTAGTATATCACTCCACTGATTGGTCTGGCATAGTTCTGGCTAAAGTTAAGGATGTGAGTGCTACACTGGCCTCACAGCAAATAGCCTTTATACAATACCGACAGAAAGAGTCTTTTCACCCCCAGTTTCTGTCTGCTGTCTTCCATCACCATGAACTATTGTCCCTCTGCCATGTATCACCCAACTGATTATGGATTGAAAGCTCTACAATCTATGAGCTAAATAAACCTTTTTCCCTCTAACTTTGGATGTAGGGTATTTTGTCTTAGATAAAAGTAACTCAAAACAGAACTATTACTGACCCAAGGAGTTAAATGGACTAGGGAAGGCAGCTGGAAAGAGGTGTGGTCTTGGGGGAGTTGGCCAACTGGCTACAATGTACCAAGCAGGAAGTTTGGGAATAATACTCTATCTCATTTCTCTGCCTCGAGAAGCCATCTCCTGCTGGTGCCTCCCATTACTCTGCTGAGGCAGCCTAGCAGTTATTTCTCCCATTCCTCTTTACAGGGAAGGTCTCAAGTGGGGGGGAGCAAGTTTGAAAGTGACAAAAAAAGACATGCAGCACATGATTTCATTCTGCTCCCCCTACATTCTGCAATTCACTTCTGACTTACTTGAAGTGATGCCTAAATCAGGCAGAATCTTTGCTATTTAAGTCTGTCCTGAGATACCACCTGCTTTGAATACTACACATTGCATCCACTTTCTTCACCCCAGCTTAGCACTGCTTCTGTCTAACAGGTTTTTCCTTTATAGACAAAATATATGCTAACCCAACGCAGACATATCAGCTAAGCAAAAAGTGAAGTAACCTTGAATGACTTCTATTTTTTCTCTCTCTCTTTATCTTTTTATATTTATCAAATGCTTCAGGAAAGTAATCTATAAACTTCTCCAAATTTTCCATAATTATCTCTTTTCTACACATTACCAATTTATTTATGTGAAACCCTCAAATATCCAGTAAAATTTGATTAAGTTCTACTTACTTGTAAACAAATAACAATACATTTCCTTGGGGTTTTGCCCTTTTTTGTCTCTCAAAGCATTGTAATCTTCAACCCCAATCCCTCACTCTAATATTTCTAACTTTGTGCTATATTTCAATTTTAGACTAACTCTGGACAGTTTTAGATCTTCTCTGTTCACTTCCTAACTACTGGCATAAGGTGATTTCAAATTTATTTATGATTTCACAAGTGGGAAAACTCCTCTACTTCTATTTTTAATCAACTAAATAAATCTTTCCTCTAACCTCATCTTCTCTCATGCCTGTTACAGTTTATACATTGGCTATTATCATTATCTAATATCACTGGAGAAAAAAATTTTCTCACTGTTCTCAGTCACAAGCCAACTTACAACCAAGTTCCATTATATTTTCTTTTGCACTATCTCTACTATCAATTGCTATTATCAGTATCCTGCCAGTGTTATACCCTGGCATTTCTTGTTCTACTGTTGAAACCATTTGATGGGTTTCATTGCTATCAAACTCTTCCTAAACAAAGTCAACTTTTTCACCCTTGGTGTCTTAATCATTTTCCTCATCACTGGAACACTCACAATTTAAATTCAGCAGTGCACTATTCCAGTACTGACTACCACACCCCCACGATCCAATCACCTCCTAAAATCCCATTCTGTAAGCACATGATGTTTTGAGGGAATATCTAGACATAATCCATAATAACCAGCCAGAAATATTTTATAAAATCACTGACCCCATAAAGCAATTCAACCAAGGAGAAAATTTCAGTGGTGTCTGGGCCTGGTGGTGCATGCCTGTTATCCCAGAACACCATAGGCTGAGGCAAAAGGATCACTATGAGTTCAAGGCCTGCCTGGTCTACATAGTAAACTCAAGGCTGGCCTGAACTATGCAATAAAATCTTGTCTCAAAAGCAAGCAAACAAAAATTTGCACTGTTTGTTTCTATTGCATTCTGCATAACTATTTCCATTCCTAGTCCATGCAAAAACATTCCAGATAACTTACACTTTTCTAGTTAGTGATTAATTTTTATTTATTTGACACAAAAATGCCAAAGAATAAAAATTAATATATCATTTAAAAGACAAACATTATGCATGATTTTACTAGGCCACTGAGAATGATCAGTTATTTCATAATAGTTTACCAGAAAATTTTAGTCATTAGAATTTATTTTCTCATCTTTTCTGGGTGAGAGCAGCACTGAAATCCACATAGGTTTGTGTGATGTTCAAATTAAGTATTTTATTTGTTTCCAGCAAATATTTTTATGTTATTATGTTATTCCACATTTGTGTAAGTTCATGGCCTTACAACTAATCTAAATATTTAACTGCAAAATTTTATCTTGCTTCTCTAGCATTGGTAACATTGAGTTAAATGGTAAAATGAGCTATAACTTTATATTAATTGTTGACAATAAAACCATCCTCATAAAACTCCAGAGAAAATAATCTAGGTACTTTAACACAGAGTTGATTGTTCCTCTAGCAAAAAAATTTTAAATTACTTCAAAATGAAACATCAGAATACAAAAAGTTTAATATGTAGTGGGAGACTAAGAAAAGGCATTTGAAACTATGTAAATAAAGTCTCTACAGTGATAAATAAAATTATTTTTGTTATTACAAAGAAATTTTCAGTTTAGGAAATTAATTACTATATGCTTATCATCACAGGCATGATTTGAAGTTTTTAACAATGATTTAATGGTGAATCTTGAAACAAGAAATTGACTAATAGCCATGTTCCTTAGTGTTTAAAAATAATAAAATACTTCAAGAATTAAAACTTTTCACATCCACAAAATTGTTTTTCTGAACTCTTTTGTGATCTTGAAATATACACTAATTGAATACCCTAAATTATGTTTTATAGATTTGTAAAATAAAAATAACACTAATATAATTTGGCTTGCTTGCTTTGTCATTCCTCTTCAAAATAAAATCCTCTTCAAAATAAAAAGTTCATGTAGCATGAATTTATATAATAACATAGTAATTATTAATCTAAAATATTCATATACAAATGTATTTGGTGAAGACAAAGATATATGATGGAATGATTCCTCAAAAATTTTTATACTGTTATTTTATTGTATGATCACTCAGCATAATATTAAATAGTATGTCCCACTGGCTATTTAGACTAGTCTAAAACATGTAACTGTGATCTTGATTAAAAACGTTTGGCTAGGGATTTAGCTCAGTGGCATAAGCACCTGCCTTGCAAGCACACGATTGTGAGTTTGATCCCGGTACCGGTTAAAAATAAATTAAAAAATAAAAACATTCAAAAATTTCTTCATCTTTCAAAAACCTGCAATGTATTTAAAATTTATGTATATTCAGCCAGCACAAACTAATAATGTCAGTTAGTCACAGTTCTTGTCACACTTCTTGTCAAGTATGCATTTGTTCAGTTTAAGGTGATTAATAGTACATTTTACTTTTCTATTAACTGTCAAGCCCAACAGTAAGCACTCGTCAGGGTTCTACGTTTCAAGATTGACCTGCACTGCATTGCTTTGAACCACTGTGTTAACCTGAACATTAGTAACAGTAGCCAATTTTTACAAAGATAATTTCTATCATATGACAATACAATAAATGAGTAAAAAGTTAATTTTTTAGAATTTTGATTCTTTTTTTCCTTAAATATTTGACTCTTAATTTCTTTTAACCCAGTCCATGAAGTTTTGAGATAAATTGATCAGATTTTTTCCTCACTAAAGGAACAAAATAATATATAAGAAAGTTGATTGATTTATCATAATTCATGTAAATATATAGAAGCAAAGCATCAGAACCTAAAGTTTTCTGAAATCCTGTTTTCTCAATGAGTGAGCATGTGTAAGATGGGAGCGGGCATATTTTCTCCAAGGATATTTTGTCATCATTACATCCAGAGAATGTTCCACTGATAGGCTCAACAAAACACATTTCTATTTCTGGTAACATAGGATTGCTTGATTAATAGCAGCTCCTATGGTAGTTGACTGTTGCTTCAACTCCAATAAGAAACACCCAACTAATTGAATTCATAGTTCTGGGTGTGTCTGAATGGATTTATTGAAGACAAAAAACTCATCCTAGGCGCTGGTGGCACCAACCAGTAGACCTGTTGTTTGAATGGAACAAAAAAGGGAACAAAGATTATGACAGTTATCTGACTGTTTCATCTTGAAAAAGAAATGCCCAACTGAATTGGTTCAGCAATCCATATTCAGTTCTGTGTGAAAGACAAGGCCTGGAGAGAATTGTCTCCAGAATGGTATAAAAGGCTTTACCTACAATCATATTTCCTTCCCACTTGTTTGTCCCTTCTTTGTTTTTTTAAATGATACTTAGAATTACATTGGGTCCACTAGATAATTGGGGCTAATCTCTTTAAAATCAGATTAGTGAAATATATTCCATCTACAATCTTAGTATCCTGTTTTCATGCAACCTAATAAATTCACGGATTCAAATAACATGACAACATGTTTCAGAAAGGCATTATTTCAGCAGTCACCTTTTAATATTTTATCTTCATGCTTTCAGTATTATGACATAATATAAAATTTTCTGTCTCAGTTCCTTCATCTTCAACAGTTTCCTCCTTTTTCATTATAATTACTTTTCTCATTTATGTCAAAAATTTCAACTTCATTAAATGTCTCTGGTTTTATAATTAGATTTTCTCCTTACCCTATGTCTTTTTGTTGCATAAATTCTTCATGAGATTGCCTTTTTAAAAAAGTCATATCCCATCATCCAAAAATATCTAACAATCATCATAAGCACATGTTTAATTAATCCTTGGAACCTGTGACAAGTTTCATAACAGTAGTCTTATTTGCTCTACCAATTTTATCAGACAGTTTAATCTTAATCATCAACTCCTGCTGACTTTTAAAGTGATGTAATCAGCTTGAAGTACATGTTCTTCAGGTTCCTTGCAATTAATGACCATATTCTTTCAATATAGTATGGAATCTTGACTTGGAACTGTTACCTTTGTTTAGACAGTTTCCAAATCAAAAGAAAAGCAAATGCCCCATTTCAACCCTGTACTCTCTTCTCAGAGAAATTTCAATTTTAAAAAAATATTGAGCACTTTTGCACTGTTTTTTATATCTGATGGACTTTTTTGGTAAGATTCATAAATAGCTTTATGTGAGCCTAAGTCATGACCTGTATTAGATTTCCTTTTGACTTTACAAAATCATCTAGTCACATCAGCTTAACTTACAGAATTATTATCTTTTATTTATTTTGTTGTAGTTTCATCTTTGACAGGCAATTCTGCCTTCTAATTACACATTTTAAAAAATATGAGGATAGATCACTAGTGTAAGATGTATCAGTAGGATAACTGGATAACACAAACACATGCATTGTTAATTGTGTACTAACTGAATGGCAGATGAGAAATTACCAATCATCAACAGATTTTGAAAGGATGAAAGTGTTTAATCACTGATTATAATTACACAAAGCTAGCTGTGAACCTCATGCTACTGCAATTCCCGTACTATAGTGACAAATATAAGCCACATTCTTTAGGAACTAATGTTATTTAGCTAAACTGTGGTAACTGAAATTCATGCATATAGAACTACCAAAGCAAGACTGTCACTTATGTATATACGATATAATTATTACATAATTATCCCTAAAGTACCTCATTTCCTTAAATATTCCCATTTGGAAACTGATAACTAAAAAGAAAAATAAAAACAAAAGTCTTATGAGCCAAAAAGTCTACTATGGCCACAAATATGGAAGATGATTAACAAATTTTATAAAAGGATAAATTATACAACTGTATGCTAACAAATGTTTTTAAAAGTTTGTGTGAAATTATTTTTCCTTGGAAAATACAAGTAGTCCCAAAATAACATAAATATATATTCATAATAATATTGAAAGACAGTCTCAAACAACACAATCTCAAATGTTGAAATCCCAAATTAACAAAATCCCTAAAGTTCCTAAGGTTTAAAATCACTAAAACTGCAATTCTGAAAATCACATTGCCAGAAAATTAGAACTCCAAATATTGAAATTCTGAAAACCCACATTCTGAAAACTACAATTCCCATGGATAGAGGGATCATCCTCATAAAAGCGGTATAAAACTTAATTCTGGGCAACGGATTGGCCGCACAATATAGTGATAATGACAACTTCATTCAAAAATGAATCCTTTCCAGCTAATGAATGAAAATCGCACTTGCCTGAAGTAATCGGGGAAGGTACAGACTGATTTTAAAAAAAAACATGCGTAAAGTAGGATAAAATACAAAACAAAACAAAACAAAACAAAACAAAACAACGTTTCATTTCAATTCCTAGCATTGTTTCTGTGAAATTTGTGGTCTGTGTATGTGAGCTTGGGGAGTGAATTTCTGTGTATCAAAAACAACACAGAAACATGGCACAGAGGACGGTAAAATTTAACAGGGAATGCTCAGGTTGTATCGAGTATGTATATCAAATCATAAAAGAATTTTGAAAAGAGCAGTTAGTTATCATGACTAACTGACTAAGAATTCAAAGTCAAACTACTGATGGAAAAAGGTTGCTAACTTTTATGGACCACCTCCATATAACTGCCCATAATTCTAACCTTGCAGTATAGTTTTGCAAATGTTGAATTTTCTTTCCAGGTTTCTGGGGGAATGTTTTTTTCTGCTTTGCTGTTCTTTCTTTTTTCATCCCCTGCCTCACTACTTTAAATTGTCGGAATTGTTTTTAAAAATTGCTATGCTAATGAATTTTACATTCTCATCATTTTCAGTTCTTGGAGATATAAATTGTATAAAGACATTTTAGAAAGCTACAATTTGTTTTACAAATTGTTTGTAAATTCAACTGCATAAAATGTTTATTATTTTGACTGTGTGCAAATATGAATATACATAGAAACTTCCACAATGAATGTCTTCTTTCTATTTCTGCACATATGAAAACTGAAATTCTGTAAGCTTATGGATCTTCAGGCAATTGCATATGCAGTGGTGAACAATGTCACTTCTTGATTGCTTTCAACAAAAGACCTAGGTTGTCCATAGCATTTCAGACACCACAGTTACAAAGATACACACAATTAACGACCAGAAGGACATGCATTTATACATTTCAATTTTTGACCTATTTCTTTATGAATGATTGATTTGCTTATAATTTTATATCCATAAAACTGTCTTTAATATACTTTGATGCTTATATTTGCAAAAATATGTTATTGTCTATTTTACTATGTAAAATGGTCTGTGTTTTTTGTTTCTTAAAAGCTTGTTTTTAAAATGTAAACAAATGTCTCTTTAAAAATTTTTATTAATTTTCAATAGTTATACTTTTTGAGAATTTAGGCTTTAGGAATTTTGATCACTCGAGATTTCACATTTGGGAATATGGCATTCAGGATTGTTTTTCAAGATTATGACCCAAACCTAAAAATAATAATAATGGAGGATGTGAAAGCATCATTTTTTTTAAATGGCTTCTCAGCAAAACAAGTTTTTCCATTTTACTCACATTTCTATCAAGAATTGAGGGAACAGTTAATTTCTAATATATTTGAACTCCTCAGGAATATAAAATATTGGGGGAAGTTCTCCATGGGTCCTACACAATTCTGTATTTCTCATCTTTTCAGCAAAGTTTTTAAGATCTAAACTGCCTGAGATTCTCTTTCAAGGCATATCTGTACAGCCAAAAGGTCTAGAAGACAAAGACACTGTTTATGCTGTCTTCATTTATTTAATGCCCAATTAATAAAATTAACATCGCCTAATAAAAGAGATGTATATGTACTATTTTCTCCAGCCTCATTCCTAATGCTTGTTTTTTTTCACTTGTAACATCTAGTATTGTGCATTTCATTACAGTTATACTGTTGCTCCACCAGAACTGGGGTCAAGGAAGCAGCACACCATTACTATGGCTACAACCATTTTTGGAAGTAATGCATATTTTTCATTCCCATGTAAAATAATACATTGTGTCTGAGACACATGTATTGTAGGAATGTAAAAATGAAACTAAAGTAGAATTCTATTTAATGCATGCATATTAATAATTCAAATTTTATGAAATAAGCAATTATCTACAGTATAAAATGTTTGAAATAATTTAATGTTTAAAAATTTAATAATTTAAGTAAAAATACTTTTAAAATATTCTCTAAAAATAGAATGCAATAAAGAGTTAAAATATATGTTATTTGAATTAGCTAATTACTAAACAACTGAAGAAGAAATTGAACATGCCCATCGAGGTCATGAATAACTCAAGAATTGTGATTATCACCTCTATTATTCAAAATTATTAAGATGTAGAAGTAATTACCAAAAAAGAAATGTATACATTTAAAAAGGAGCAGGAAACATGTGAGTCATTTTCAGATATTATTATGTAATAATAGATATAAAAATATTGTGGTTTCAATAAAAATTCAAATACTTTGAATCAGAAATTAAATAAAGACTTTCTTTCCTAAAATAACTGAAAGATAATCAGAATCTATAATCAACTAGATACTAAAATTTAATGTATAGCTGAAATAAAATAACCAATAGCCATTTTACTACTCTGAATTGGACTGAAATTTACCCCTAAAAGTTTTGCTTTCATAATTCAATATTTTTTCTAAACTGGTATTTTAAATGTTAACTTCTTGGTTTTTTTCTATTTTTAGCTAATAATGTTAATAATATTTATTAATTTATTCCAAGGTATTTTAAAATATAAAAAAGAAAACATAAATCAACCATGATTCCAATGTGCAAAGAAAAATTTATTCATCCTTTTTTAACCATGATTCCAATGTAAAAACTATGTTTACATTTTTTTACTTATAATAAAAGTAATACATTTGATCATGAAAAACAAAAGCATATAGATAAGCAGAAGAAAAAAACTAAATTTAAAATTTATCATAAGTACACCTCAAAGATAACTATAGTTAAAACTATTATAGGTTTATTATCACATATTTTTCAATGCATATATATTAAATATTAATATTTTGCAAAGCAATCTGAATTTTTCATTTGACTATCCACCATAAACATCCCCATAATAAAAAATATTTATCTATAACATTTTATATGGATGAAAACTGCTGCATTTTACTAATGTATTATCTATTTAACCTATATTTATATTATAAAAGGATTTCCCCCTCAATATTTTAAAACAGTAAATAAGGTTACAGTAAACCATTTTAAACCCTTTAAAATCACCTAGATCGTATAATCTCGGCTCCAGATTGCAAAACATATTTCAAAAACTAACAATCATTTTGCTTCTTATCACTGTATATGTTACATCAACTAATATATTCTGACTGGTTCTTAAATGTAATTATACCATCATATTCTCTTAAATTAAAGGCTATATTAAAGGAATTCCTAATCAACAAAAGAGAAACTCTGGATATCATGGATTAATGCCCTATGGCCTGATTTCATCTCTTCTTAGACAAAAAGAGAAACTACATTAGAAAAATGTGGCCCTGACAGCTGGAAACTGGCCTAGAACTATCAAATAAGCCTTGATTTTCTGTTATTGAGTATGAAAATGTTGTGGAAAATGAAGTTCAGAAAAGGATATATGTGACCATGTATCCATGATGAATTAAGACCAAAACAAGACTACTTCAAAATTATACCTAAGCATGCAAAACTCAGAACACTATCCAAACTAAAACAATGATCTAAATATCCTCTACACTATCCAGTATGAGTGCCTGCTGTTCCTTGACCAGTTGCAGCTTTGGCCTTATTCTATCCTGCCCTTCTTCTAGATGAAATTAACAGAGCTAAACCATAGACTGCTCCACTTCCTGACAATACATCATCCATAGATGAGCCAACATACCTCCCTGAAAGCAATCATCCAAGTCACAATAATAAGAGTAAATCCTGGAACTCCTCTTAATTGTGTCTGACTGAGACAGCCCACAGTTTTTCATGATGTATCTTTTCCCCATTAAAATGAGTCATAATCCCAAATTATTTGATCAGAGTTGAGTTCATGTTCCTGTAGGACTCTGATTAGAAATCACTGATGCTTAAAACATTTAAAATAAATTCTATAATAAGTGAGTACTTAAAAATGTGAACCATTATTATTACAAGAAACAGTATATTTTAAGGAAAATATGGAGTTAGAAACTTCACTCTTTTGGTCATGTCCCAGATTTTCAGAAATCTCAATTTCTTTATCAGTAATATGAGCTATAGCAACACTTTTCTGCTGAACAATTAAAATTAGTACTACTAGATGAGGTTATTAGATAAAGGATTCATTTATGTTTAATTTCCTTCCCATGTCTTTCCACTTACTCTACAAAATTTATACACCACTTCTAAAATAGTACAAAACCTCTCAACAGAAGAATCCACTTGTTTTCAGTTCTTTCACACATGCCAAAAATAAGCAGAAACAAAGAAATTCTTCAAATATGTGAATATAATTCAAGAAGCATGAATTTTCTTTCTCTTCTTCCATACAATGGGACATTATAAACCTTTGAGTAGAAGAGAAAGAAATGATGCAACAAAAATGTAATTTTGGGCCTGAATCAAGATAGAAGTGGCCAAAACCAGAAGTAAATACTTCTTAACAACTGGACAGTAACTTGTACAAAAGTATTCCTACACATATTTAGCATAAGATTGACTGCCATAAACATTTAATTTACATATACCTATAATAATCATTTACTGCACAATGATACACTTGAATATAAGTACTCCTTTAGTTAGTGTATCACCCAAGGACATTTGATAGAAAAGAAAGCAAAATAACCTTCTCCCTTTTCAGTACAAGTCTACCAAAAGAAAAAAGAAAAGATAAGAAAGAAAGAAGACTATTTTCCTCTTCCATCAATAATTCAACAAGGTCATATTCAAATCAAATAGGAAAACATAAATATATATCAAGCAAAACTAAAATTCAAGGAATATATTCCAGAAACACCTCAGTCATTTTGATTCACACATGTTTAGGTTTATCTAAGCATAGTATTTATTATTTTTTAGAAAACTGACAGCCTTGTCCATTAAAACAAGTAAACTTTCAGCATATGGAAATTTTTTGTTTGTTTGTTTGTTTTTGCTGCATCAGGGATGAAACTCACAACCTCAGGTTTACAGGGTGGGACCTTAGCCAACTAAGCTAAACCCCGGGGCACGCTATATAGAATATTAAAAAATATCTATTTGGTTTAATTTTAATTAATTATTCCCTTTTGTTATTAAACAGATTTTTCCCCAGTATCTGGGAATGAACACCAAAGTACCTTCCCAGCCCTTTGTAATTTTGAGTAAAGATCTCACTAAATTACCAGGTGGAATTCTAACTTGCTCTCCTCCTGCCTCACCTTCCCAAAGTGCAGAGATAACTGCCTACACCACTGCACCAAGCTACTTAACAGAAATCTAACTTTATCATTTAAGTTACCTCAACTTTTGAAGAAAAGTAATATATGAAATATTAACTTGTGCATCTCAAATTATTAGGAAATAAATATATCTAAAAGCAATTTCATTGAATTTTATTGGTATACTTTTACTGATTTGTCATTAATTTCTTGAATCTTTTTGATATACATAGTCTAATACACTTAAACATACAATCTGTTTATTTGCTTATACACAACATCAACCATCCCATATAATCTTTCACAATTTATTTCATGATTTTATATATAAAATTGCATTCTTTGTTATATATTTTTACAATTATTAAATTATTGTCTTTCTTGAAACTGCTTATTGAAGTTACAGTCCTTTGCTGTTCAGTACCCCACTTTTCTAGGCAAAAAGAAAAAGAAGAAAATATCCTCTTGACTTTAACTCATGGATAGACTTCCATAAAAAGTAGTTGAAAAACTTTGGCATTACTGATTATTAGTTTGTGACTCTGTAAGTTGGGCTAAGGAGTATAAATAGCAAGTCTTTAAAAAAACTGTAAATAATGTTTAAATGAAAAACATAATTAATCATTTGATGTGTACTAATAAGTCACAGGAAACAGACCAGGTGTGCCAGAAAGCAAGTGCTCTATATTTTGTGCAGTGATATTTGACATTGTGAATCCTTTCCACCGACCTAATGTATTTTCTGATACTTCTCCTTCTTCTTCCTGGGGTGGATCAAGAAACTGTTTAGAGAATTTAGGGGTGCAAGACAAAATCTCTTCTTTTTGACCAAAGTTTATATAGGCTTCCTCCTGATTACACTTTTCTTGAGCATTTACTTTTAAAAATGTGACTATAAATTCTTCCTATGTCTTTTTGAAAAGTAATTTTTTTTTAAAGTGTCTTCCTAAATTTACAACTAAGGAATATCTTTTTCAAGGATCTGGGGGTGGTCATTTCTTTTTTTCTTGTTATGTTGTCCAGCTTGAACTGTAAGAGGAATTTAAAACAGCCCCCTCTCATGACTAAGAAATTTACAGAATGTACCCTTCCTGAGCATCTGCTTCCCATATTAGGAAGCACCCTCCGCAGCCCGACTCTAGACCTCCCTATGGTCATCTCCTCCAATGAATGTAAAAAGCCATTTAAACTAACCAATGCCTTCTGCTTCTGTAACCGCGCTTGCCAAAGTCCTTCCTCCCTTTGTTCTATAGCTTAAAAGCCCTGCTCCGGCTCAACTTAGGGCTGTCTGTTCCTGCCTGTTCAGTGAGCCCCACGCCTGCTTGGACAATAAAGACCCCTTGCCAATTGCATGAGAAGGCGTCTGTTGGGGTCTTCCTACACGCAGCAGGCGTCTCGACCCTCACAGAACTAAAACTCATAGCACTCCTAAGTTACCTTCTGGAGTAGCAGGGTTCACAAGCACAACCCACACCCAGTTGTTCCTTCTCAATTAAGGAAAAAAATACCCTTGTCTCACAGTTCCTGGTAGAAGGTACTGGCCTAAATGTGTTAGTGTCAGTAAGCAAGCATAGATGGTCTAATTCCAGAGAAAAGAAACATGCAAACCTAGAAATAACTCAATGAGCTCAACACAGGTCAATCTCCCCCATATTGTTCAGCAATACTTTTCTAAGTCATCTCATCACTTAAAAACTGTCCTGCCTTTTGACTTTACAAAACTGTTTGAAGGACAAGCAGCAAAAAGCTACAAAATAATATTGCTGAATTTCTGACATTCTAGGCTCTAGGAGGCTCAGCACCACTCCCCACCAAGCCAGTTCTGCTGACCCTGATCCCTGGTATCCCCTGCTTCTGCTTCCTCTGGAAACAAAATGCAGTCACTGCTACCATTGCCAATGCTGTGGCTGCCACTGCCACTCAACCCAGACTGAATCTAACATGGTGGCCTTATAGGACATGTGCATATTCTCCAGCTAAAAAGGACACTGGGAAAATATTTTTACAATGATAGTGAAAGGTGAATTTTGCTGCACAAGCTGAAAAACTCCAAAACTACATGACAGTGTTTCAGACACCAAGCGCTAATAAAAAAAATTTTTTAAAAAAACCCAAATAATTCCCTCTCTTTTAAATATAAACATATAAACATATATAAACATATAAATAATTTGTTCATTGTTTTATTATCTTTACTATGCCCTTGCTTTTAAAAACCCACTGGTTCTCATCAAATCAGAACTATTTTCCTAAAGTAGACCTCTATGATCCTTTTTCTTAGCCCACAAAGTATAACACAGTTTCTTCACCTCCACTGTTTTATGTATTTCCTGGGTTCTTACTAGCTTTGTTATATAAATTCCAAGGTGAATATTTTGTACATGCTCTATTCCTTGGCAAAAACCTAGGATGTTTGTCTTCCCTGATTTTTCAATACAAATAAGGAATAATAAACAGATTTTAACCCCGGTAATACCAAAGATGAAAGCTAGTGTCTTTTTGAAACAGTGTATGAGAATGATTAATGTCACTTTGGGGTTTCCTAGAAACATGACTAATTAATGTTATAGGATAAAGACATGATTGCCTCCTTTAAAATACCTGCCTTCTCTCATTTAAATACATACAAATTCAAAATTTTAGTCAAGCACAGTATCTTCTAGTAAGGTTAGCCCATCTATTATAACTCACTGTAATCAATCTTATTTTACAATGTTAAACAGCACTTATTTTTCATATTCATGTGTATACTTTTCTGTCTCTTTCATACTATCATAAAGTGGTTGTACCATGTTTCTCTGATAATAAGCTTCAAAAACCAGAAATTCTTTTCTTTTCTTACATGTCGGCACATAAATCTGCATCCTATCCTCACCAGATGATCAAAACCAAAGAAACAAATGCTAGTACAAAATGACTTAATTTGTCTTCCTTTGTAAAATGTTGGGGAAATTTTTATTACAGTGCTAGAGATCAAACCAGGGTCTCCTCCCACATACTAGGTAAGTGCTACACCCTCAGCCTCAGCCACACATGGTGACAGGAGCCTGTAATCTCAGTGTATTTCCCAGAACTCTGGGAAGTTGAAGCAGGACGACTACAAGTTTGAGCCCACTCTTAGCAATTTAGCAATGTAGTGGTACTGTATTAAAAAGAGGAGTGGGAAGGGTGGGGCAGGAACACTGCTCAGTGCAAATGCCCTGGATTCAATCCTCAGCATGCCAAAAAAAGAAAAGAGTGAAAAATTCAGTCTCTACCGTAACTCCTGTGATATTTTATGCTGCTCTTACTGTACAAGGCCAGGTTCTCCTGTTCCTAACACACCACTGGCAGTGATGCTTGCAGATAAATTGGCTCCGCATCGCAGAGTGGATTCCCCAAGGGTCCCTGGAGCCTCGCAGCTGCTACAAATGAATTGCTCTTGATTCCCTTGGCAAGTCTCATTATGCTCCCTCAGTCACCTGTTCCCCCACTGCTTCAGCAAACTCCCTTGTTGTGACAAATGTGTTCTCTTTGTAGCTAGGCAATGATTAAGGAAATACCTGATCAAGCATTTCAATAGAGATTTTATTTGCATTTGCTCTTCTTTTGCTGTATAATTACATGCATTCTCATTGTTCCTATGTGCTAAGGAAAACAATCTCTTGGGTCTTAAGGAAAGGTCTAATGGGAGAAAATTATAGGGTTTTGCTGAGATGTGAGTGCATATTCCCACCAGTTACTTCTTGATGGATCAGTAGAAAATTGGCAAAAAATAGAGCTTAGTAAAGATTTTTGTGTATGTGTATATATGTTATGTTTTGTCTGTAGATGTCCCCCCAAAGCCTCATGCAGCCTTAGGCTTTTGCAGAGGTACTGGAATCTAGAGTTTGTGATTGGTTCAAGGTCCAATGCTAGGAATAAGGAGACGAGAGCTACACCAACCCTAGGGCAGGTAATCTGCATACAGTAAAAAGGCCATAAAGAGGCTGGTCTCTGGCCTTTGTTTTGTTTTTTGTTTTTTGGGTTTTTTTTTTTTGTACCAAGGATGAACTCATGACCTTGCTCTTGCCAGGCAGGCATTCATGCTGCTGAGCTAAATCCTCAGCCCCTTGCCTTTGCTTTTGCTGCTTTTGCTTTTCTTGTCCTCTGTCACCATCAACTGTTTTTCCTCTGGGATGCCTCTCTTCCAAGCCACTCTGCTTTGGATCCAGCCAATTATGAACTGAAACCTCTACTGCAAGCTACATAAACACTTCCTCCCTTAACTTTAGGTGTCAGGTATTTTGTCTCAGCAACAAGCAAAGTAACTAAGACAGAATAAAACCTTTTCCTATATATTATTAATTGTAGACAAATTATAAATTTCCTTCATCACTGGCTTTAATCTGTAACAAAGTAAAATTAACAAATTATTCAAACAGAAAGCTTTAAATGGTTTTACAATAAAAGAGCATCATAAACATCTTCTAAATATTAGGCACCTTTATTAAATTCTCAACTGGACTAGAATAAAGAATAAGTACTTGGTAGAGAAATACAAATTGATCATGTTTGTATTGAATATTCTGTATCTCCATTCATATATGATAAAAATATTGCTTTATATATTTATAACAAAAACTGAAATTTTAATTAGGACTAGAATTTATTAATTAATCTGAAATATTGAGCAACTTTCTGGGTAAACATTTCTTCAGGTATTGGTATAAAGTACTGCATAAAACAGATTAAGTTTTTACAAAGGTTTGGTTGACATTCTACTTTCAGAAAAGGAATGACTAGCAAACATACATATTTATTTTACTAATCAAGAAACTAACAAATCAAAAATCATGGCAATTTTTGTATAGTTCCAAAACTAGGAAAAAGTCCTCATCTTAAAATGTACTCAAAGATAAAGAGAGGAATGAAAGGTTGGTAGATGGAAAGAGAAAGACAGATACATATTCATATAATACACATGAAAGAAGACATCGTGTTCATGTGGGGGTTTAACTGTTGGGATGATAGCTTGCATTCTTTCATTTCTGAATATTCCACACAAAAAGTCATCATCTAACAAGTGCAGTCATTAGCATCTCACTTTTATTTTAAAAGGTGGAAAAGACACTAAAACACTTTCTTTAATATCCTAAATTAAATGAAAGTATTTTAACATCTACAACTAGTTGATCACAAATTTCTAAACCTGATTCTATAGTAATGACATTGACATTAATAATACTTTTTAAAATTTGACAACTGATAATTAGTCAAAGCAAAAAAAGTCTTAAAATTTAGAACCATGTCAGGTAGGCACCTCATATAAAGAAGGCAACATAGGCTGTATTTTTGCTTCTGTAAAGTCTCTAAAGAACAAATGTGTGCCTAAAATTCTGTACTAATCCTAACAATTAGTAAAATTGACAAAACCTCATACATATAAATTGTAACTCCATCTATATTGGTTTTCCAAAGAATGTCACTGCTATTTATAATAATACTAGAACTCACTATAAAAAGATTTATAGGAAACTTGCCAATGCCAATTTTATTACCTGATTATAAAGATTAGTCAGTTAAGAACTATTGACTATATTCTCTTAAAAAAATGATCATCCAATAAGCATAGAAAATTTCAATTTTCTATGGAATGGAATTTTCTATGCTATGGAATTTTCAATTTCTATAGCATTTTAAGTTTTACATTTGTGTATTTGTAAAAGACCAAAACATAAAAGGTTATGCTATTCTGGATCAATAATAGTTATAAGTGACACATTTTATCATATATATATATATATATATATATATATATATATATATATTTTAAGTCAGCGGGAAACAAGGAGTTAGCTTAAAAGTTGGATACAGTGTCTAGGGAAGCAAGTACACAACAAGAACAAAACCAAAATAGTAAACTGATATGTCCTTCTCTGAGAAATTTTTAAAATTTTACTTTTATGGAAATACAAATGTTACATGTAACTGCATATTAAAGATTTTTTTTGTCTTTTGAGACAGGGTCTCAATATGCAGTTCAGGTTGGCCTTGAGCTCACTTTGTAGCCCAGGCTGGTCCCAAACTCACAACGATCCTCCTGCTTCAGCCTCCCGAGTGATGGGATTACAGGCGTGAGCAGGATTTTTAAATGAACTTAAAAGTATTGACTTTTAAAATCCACTAATCTGTCACAGTTTCACATTATTCATCCATTAAGAAAAATGCCTAGCTCAGGGATATAGCTCAGTGCACAGTGCCTGCCTGACAAGCAAGTGCAAGGTCCTGAGTTTGATTCCCAGTATCAAAAACATGCTTATTTTCTATTATTTATTATTTTTCCTTTCAAATAAAATAGTGTGCTTAGATTATTTGATCATCTTTTTCTGAGAAAATTACTCTCATAGAGATTTTTAGAGACAAATATGACCCAGATTTCAAAAATACTGAATCTAGAAAATACAGGTTATTGTTTTATTTTAATATGACCACAAATATTTCAGTCTGAGAACAAATTATAATTTAAAAGCACATGCAATCTTAATGCCATCATGACTTAGTTGAGAATAACAGGTGTATTGTTTAGTTTTTCCATCACTGAGACACAATATCCAACCCACAACAGAAATGAAGAAATGTATATTCGACTCACAGGGAAATTTGGTTCATGGGGAATTCGGTCCTACTGACTGACTCCAAGGCAAAAGCATTACTGTGGAAAGGTATGACAAAGCAAAGATGATTTGTTGATGGTGGCCAGAAAATAAAGCAGGACAACAGTATTAGAGAGAAAGAAGGCAAGGACAGTATGTAGTGCCCTCTGTCACCTTCATTGATCGAGCAGATACACCTAGGAATGACTTTACTAAGCCCCTGGGCATTTCTTAGATCAATCAAGTTGACAGCATTTTGGTTAACGGTCACAAAGTCAGTACCAACAAATTATGAAAGTACATTTTTATCTGGAAATATAATTCATGTGTTTATAGCTTGACTAGTCACTGGTTGTCACATTACATAAAGATTAAAAAAAAAAAAAGTAATTCAACTAAAAATTAAAAAATAACCTGAAGTGGCATTTCTCAAAAAAGGACATGCAGTGGCCACAAGCATATGAAAATATACTGAACATTACTAATCATCAGCAAAATACAAGTAAAATCCACCATGAGGTATAATTTCCCTCCAAAATGAATGACTGCCATGAAACAGACAGCCAAAAAATGCTGACAAGGATGCAGAGAAAATAGAACTAATACAGTATTGGTGAGAATGTAAACTAGAACACCATTAGGAAAATGGTATTGGAGTTTCTCAAAAACTAGAAATAAATCTAGCATCTGATCTAGCAATCACAATACTGCAGTTGTATTCAAAGGAACTGAAATTGTTCAGTAAGCCATAGAGACAGTTATACTCACATGTGCATTCTTGTGCTGTTCACAACTAACAAATAGCACTAACAGGTTTCCATCAATATTTAAAATGTAGTATCTACAATAGAATAGTTTTTACCCATAAAATGGAATTCTGATTTTTGCATCAATATCGATGGAATGGGAGGAAATTGTATTAAGTTTCAGTAGGATATAAAAAGTCAAATGCCACATTTTTTAATCTATAAAAAGCCAAAAATCTTGATTTCAAAAAGACAGAAGTGGAATAGTGGTTGTCTAAGTTTGAGGGAGAAGGACATGGACAATGGACAGACAGTGGACATAGAGGTACATTTGAAAAAAAAGATACCTTCTAATGTGTACAACACAGTAGGAAATTATTACTGCTGATAATTATTTCAGAACAGTTTACACAAAGAATTTTTAATGTTCCCACCACAGAGAAATGCCATGTGTTTGAAGTTATAGATATACCAATTCCACTGACACATTATAGTATCTGTTATCAACCTGATACTCCAAAAATTTGCTGTGAGGTTCTGGGTTAAAGTTTTGGCCTTGTTTTTTGACTTGTTTTGTTTTTAGACATTTTTACAGTGGTCCTAAAACTGTACTTTATAGATACCTCACCAGATAAAAACACAAGATTACTTTGTATTTTTAAAAAAACAGAAAAATGCACAAGCAAAACAAGGCAACTAACATTCACAAAATTAAATAGAAATTGATGACGGGAGAAACGTGGCAAAAGACCTAGAGAGAACAATGAGTGCTGCCATTGTTTGCACTGGCTGTGGCTGCGGTGATGCAGAGGAAGGAGGTCAGACTCGGAATGGTAGACATTCATTTCCGTGTGTCAACACTGTTCTCTCAGGGAATCATGACAATATTTGAGGATAAAATCTATTGTACAATGGAGCTTGCCTCCTGGTTTATGCTCTTCTTGTTTATTTTCACAAATATATTTCCATGGTTGCAAAAGAGACACTGGGACATTTTTTTTTCAAGAAAGTTTTATTTTGTTTGCTTGTTCATTTATGTGCTTTAACAATGAACCACAGGTAGGGCCATTATTTACTTTTCCATCTGGAGCCATCAAATCCTTTAAGTCAGTGGCACATGATGGTTTGATTCACTTCTATTGTTGTCTTTAATGAACAATGATGATGAACATTTTTTATATATTTATTTGCCATTTGTATTTCTTAATCTGAAAAGTGTGTATTCACCTCAGATTCACTGTTGGTGGGGGTCTCAAGTTTATCCTTCTTTAAAAGTGAGTAGTACACCATTGTACAAAAATACCACATCTTTTTTATCCATTCTGTGGATGATGGACATTTGAGTTGTTTGTGCAATTTGGGTATTACAAATTATGGTGCTATAAACATGGGTGCACATATAGTGCTGGGGTATGATGTTTCAAATTCATCTGGAAAAATACCCAGAAGAAGAACAGCTGGATGAAATAAGATCTCAAAGTCTACTTTTTGGAGGAAATTCCACACTGATTTCCACAGTGGTTACACCAGTTTGTACTGCCACCAACAGTGCAGTTCATTTTTCCCCACATCCCTGCCACTATTTGTTATTGGTTGATTTCTGGAGTGAGATGAAATCTCAGTGTTGTTTTAATTTGCACGTCTCCAATGAACAATGATGCTAAACATTTTTTCATATATGTATTTGCCATTTGTATTTCTTAATCTGAAAAGTGTGTATTCACTTCAGATGACCATTTTTGGTTTGGGTCTTTGTCTGATTTTTTCAATTCCTGTTATGTTCCATACAGAAGTCCTTTGTCTGAGGGACAATTGATTAAATTTTTTCCCACTCTGTGGGTTTTCTTTTCACTTAGTTGGTGATTTCTTTTTATGTGCAAAAACTTTTTGATAAGATGAGATCCCAGTTGTTGATTCTTTGAAGGGTTTCCGGTGACGTTTGGGTCTTGTTCATGAACTCTCTGCTTGCACCTATGTTTTGAAGATTTCTACTTATGCTGACTTCCAGTAGATTTTGTATTTCTCCTTTAATATTTAGAACTTTGATTGATTTGGACTTTAATGCATCATGATATGTATGGATCTAGTTTTAGTCTTTGGCATATAAAGAGCCAATATTTCCAGCACCATGTATAAAAGAGACCCTTGCCTTCAGAAACATGTTTGGCCCCTTTGTCAAAGATAAGGTGGCTGAGTGTGTTTTTAGTTGTGTCTGCATCTTTTAATGTGTTCCACTGATACTCAGGTCTTTGTTTTGTTTTGTTGCTAGTGGCATGCTGATTTTATCACAGGATCTTTGTAGTGTAATTTCAAATCAGTGATTGTTATGCTTTCTGACTTGCCATTGTGCCCCAGAATAGCTTTTGCTATTCTATGCCTCTTCTGATACTAAACAAATTTTAGGAATGTTTCCTTTAGTTCTGTGAGTTATGTTAATGATATTTTTCTTGATTTTGTATTAAATGTATATAACAATTTTGGGAATATGGTGATTTTCACTATGTTGGTTATTCCCATCCATGAGCAAAGGATAGCTCTCATTTTCTGAAATCCTACTCAATCTTCTTATTGAGAATACTATAATTTTCAATATATAGATCTTTTATTTCATTTGTTAAATAAATTCCTAAGGGTGTGGTTTCCCTAATTTCACTCTCAGTGGGTTTGTTGTTTGGGTACAGGAATGGTATTGATTTTTGAGTGTGACTTTGTATCCAACTACTACTAAATTTGGTTATTAAATTTAGAAGTCTTCTTTTTGGGTCTTCTATGTAGAATATCAGGTCATCTGTGAATAATGATAAATTAACATCTTACTTTCCCATCCTTATTCCCTTTTATTTGTATATCCTTTTTAATTGCTCTGGCTAATGTTTCCAGAATTGTATTGAATAGGAGTGGTAATAGTGGCCATTTTTATTTTGTTCCTGATTTTAGAGTGAAAACTTTCAGTTTTTTATTTAGCATGATGCTGCCTGTTGGTTTGTCACAGATGGCTTTTATTATTTTGAGGTAAAGACCATACATTACGATTTTCTGTAGAGTTTTTATTATGAATGAGTGTTGGATTTTGTCAAAAGCTTTCTTCTTCTTTGAGATGATCATGTGATTTTTGTCTTTGTCTCTGTTGATATGGTGTATTAGATTTACTGATTTGCATATGTGAACCATCCTTGCATTCCTGGGATGAATCCCAGTTGATCATGGTGTGTAATCTTCTTGTTGATTTTCTGCATTTTTGTTTGCTAGAATCTTATTTAGGATTTTTACATCTATGTTCATTAGAGACATTGGCTTGTAGTTCTCTTGTTGTTTGGTTGGGTCTTTGTCTGGTTTTGATATCAGGGTAATACTTGCCTCCAGGAATGAGTTAGAAAGTATTGCTTCCCTTTCAATTTCATTAAGAGTTTGAGGATTATTGGCATTAAATCTTCTCTAAATTTCTTGTAGAATTCAGCAGTGAATCCATCAAGACATGGACTTTTCTTTGTTGACAAGTTTTTAATTACATTTTTCCATCTCAATAACTGATATTTGGTTATTCAGAATTTTTATAACTTCTTGATTCAGCTTTGGTAATTCACATCTATCTAAGAATCTATCCATTTCTTCTGTATTTTCTACCTTAAGAGTAAAGATTTTCAATACAGTTATTGATGATCTTCTGAATTTCCACAAGATCTGTAATGATTTCATACTTTTTCATTCCTCATTGCATGAATTTGAGTCTTTCCTTTTTTATAAGATTGGTTAAGAGATTATCAATTTTATTTATTCTTTCAAAGAACCAATTCTTTGACTCATTGATTTTTTGTGTTGTTTTCTTAGTTTCAATTGCATTGATTTCTTCTCTTATCTCTATAATTTCCTCCCTTGTATGAGCTTTGGGCTTGACCTGTTATTTTTCTAGAAGCTTGAGTTGCAACATAAGGTTGCTTATTTGTGCTCATTCTATTTTCTGGATGTGAGAATTCACCGCAATACATTTCTCTTTTAGGACTGCTTTCGTTACATCCCACAGGTTCTGTTATATCTGCATTTTCATTTTATTTTAGATATTGCTTAATTTCTTCTTTAATTTCATTTATGACCCACTGGTTATTCAAGAGGGTGTTATTTAATTCCCATGTGTTTATGGAGTTTTTGCAGTTTCTTTCCCACTAATTTCCAATTTCATTCTACTATAGTCAGATAATATGCATGGGATAATTTCTGTTCCTTTGCATTTACTTAAGCATGTTCTGTGGTCTAGTATATGCCCATGTACAGCTGAGAAGAATGTGTATTCTGATGTCACTTCATGGAACACTCTGTAAAGTTCTACTAAGTCCATTTGTTCACAGGTTTGGTTAAGTTTTGATAATTCTTTATGGATTTTTTTGTCTAATCGATCTATTTCTTTGTGACAATAGGGTATCAAGTTCCCCATTAATATTGTGCTATTGCTTAGTTGATTTTTCATGTCTGTTAATACTTGTCTTTATATAACTCAGTGCTCCTGTATTCAGTGCATATATAATTATTATCTTTTCCTCTTTAAGTTTTCCCCTAAGAATTATGTAGTGATCTTATTTACTTCTTTTGATCATTGTTGGTTTGCAGTTAACACTGTCTACAAACCAAATAGCTACTTCTAATTTTTTTCTGGATTCCTGTTGCATGAAGTATTGTTTTATATCATTTGATTATCACTGTATGAATTTCTTTTTTAGTAGATATATTTCTTTCATACAGCATATTTTTAGATCTTGTTCCTTAATCCATTCTGCCAATCTGTTTCTTTCAATTGGTGAATTGAAGTCATTTGATGGTTATAACTGATATGTATCTTTGTCATATATTTTCCTGCTGTTGGTTCCCTGCTTTTCCCTTGTGTTTAATTGCTTGCTTGCCTCGGTGGTTTTCTTATATTATTGCTCTTGGGATTGTGGTCATTTGTATCTTTGTCTCAAATATCTTTTAGTACTCTTTTGAGAATCGTTTTGGTGATTATGAATCTCTTCAGTGTTCTTTGTCATGGAAATATCTTATTTCTCTACTAATTTTTAGAGATAGTTTTGCAGGGTACATCATTCTGGATTGGAAGTTGTTTTATTTCAGCACTTGTAATACTTCATACCTATCTCTTCTTGACTGGAGGGATTGTGTTTAGAAGTCTACCATGATTCTGATGGGATTTCCTTTACAGGTGATCTGTTTTTTTTTCTTTAACAGTGTTTAATATTTTGTTCTGGAATCTTATTTATTATATGTCTTGATGTGGTATTTTGGTCATGAATGTTTGGAATTATATATGATTTATTTCTATGTCAAACTCTTTGTCCATGCTTGAGAAGTGTTCTGCCATTATTTTTGTGGAGCTTTTTCTTATGGCATTTGCACTGTCCTCAACTATCTCATTGACCCCAACCAATCTTATGTTATTCTTCTTTGCTTCATCTTGTAGCTGTTGGATTGATTCTTTTCTTGACATTTTTAAGATATCTTTCTTTTCATGATTACTAGCTGCAAATCTGTCAGGATCTAACATTTCATCCTCTTCTTCATTCAATCTGTTGCATATACTTACAGTGGCGATTTTAATCTCTTGGATTTCTGTTTGGATTATCTACCTAGTGTAAGAAACTGAAAGAGTAAATAAGACACAAAATCTTCAATAAATACTGTGAAAGAGTAAGAAACTACTCAGAAGTAAAATTAACTCAGGTAGTGAAAAGAAGGAAAAAAGGAAAGGAAAAGAAAAAAGATACAAATTTGTATATACACATTTTAGATAGCTAAAATGATTATACTACTAATCCTATTAGTTTTGGAACAAAACAGTTAACATTCATAGGATTAGATCAAATTTGCATGTTTATGTCTGGTAATCTGAGTAAGATAACTATGCAAAATAACATTGTTATATTCCTACCACCTTGTTTTGAAAACCTATATTGTTATTGTTTTGGGCTTTCTATTATTATTTATTTGTCTCTTGTTTTTTTGTGTGTTTTTTGTTTTGTTTTGTTTGTATTTTGTTTTTTCCTCTAGTACAGAAAGGATGTATGTACATGTATAGGCATATACATGCCTAGAACTTCTAAAGAATTTACAAAACTTGATTGTATTATATGTGGTGGTATGAACAGCTACTTGAAGAAAATGAGACATTATGGTAGCCATTGCTGATTTTCCATCATCTTGTTTTGAAGCCCAATAATGCTTTTATTCTTTGTTTTGATTGGTTTTAGTCTGGTTTCTATTTTTTTATTTCAATATGTGTGAAGGTATGGACAGCTATTTTGAAGAGAAAAAGAGACATTGTGGTAGCCATTGTTGAGCTACCTATAGTCTGGTTTTGAAGGCCTGTAATACTTTCATTCCTTGTTTGATCAGTTTTATACAGTTTTGTTTTGTTTGAATTCATTGTGTGTGAAAATGTGGACAACTATTTTGAAGAAATCAAGAGACATTATGGTAGCCACTGTTGATTTCTTATTATCTTATTTTGAAATCCTGTTTTGTTTGCATTTTTTCTGATCTGCTTTGTTCCATTCTGTTTTGTTTTGCTTTATTCTCTTTAAAATAAAATTTAAAAATATGATAAAGCTATAGTTCTACATGGAATGATTAGAACTTACTATGTTGCCTCCATAAACCTTTTGAAATCCTTGTATTGCCGGGGCTCTAAATACAGGGTGATAGCTTCCCACAGAGTTTTAATACTGAATTTACTGATTTAAGTACGTAGCAGTTGCTACTCTATTATCACCATTTCAATCTAAGAACATGGAGAAGATGCCTATGAAATTATCCATATTGTAGATGCAAAATGCAAAGAGGTAGGATCGCTATGTACGCTGGTTTCAGAGTCACTGAAAAGCTCCCAGATATCAAAATACTTTTCACTCAGTCACTAACACTTGAAAAATAACATCTGTTATCTAATAATTGGAGAGGAAATATATTATAAGATTTGCTCTGAAACACTCAATACTCTCACAATGAACTATATCTCTGAATTATGATTAGCAGATTATCGCTGAATACAGAAGGCCAGATTATCAGAATTTTAAATATGTAAAATAGAATTAAAAAATGAATTTCATAAAAATCACAGAGGTGAATACACCAATGAAATATTCTTACATTAGTGATAATTTTGGCTTCAATTTGTCTTTTATTCATTCATATAGGTATTTTGCACATATTTACTGCCATCATCTAAATAAATGGACATTACAAAATATAAAAATAAATCATCACCAGTGTTTTTTTAGACAATAAAATGATAAATTGGAATAGTTTAAAACTGTTCTAGTAGGACTCTAATTGATAGCATTATAGCACCAACATCATTTTCTGTAAGTCTGATACCATAACAAAATACTGCAAAGCTTAAACAGAAGTTTATTTTTTTTTTCACAATTCTGGATGATAGAAAATTCACAAACAAATCTAGCAATATTAAGTTTCTGGTTTCTTTTTTAGCTTCAGACAACCACTTCTTTGCATTTTTATATGGCTTTTCTTCTGATTTCTTTCTCTTCCTCTTCTGAAGTCATGAAAATTATAGAATAAAGACCCATTCTTATGAGAACATTTAACATTAATTTTTATTAAATTAGATAAATATGAACACAATTACAATGAAGGAATTTAATGCTCCACTGTTATAAGTAAGTCAAGTAGAGAAAAAATAAACATCAGAGTTAAAACAAGCCTTCAACTAAATAGACTTAATAAATATCTATGGAATATTCTAAACTACAATAAGAAAATATACATTCTTCTCAAGAGTATGTATTTCCAAATGAAACCACACACTAGTCCACAAGGTACATTTAAGTAAATGCAAAAAAGTTGAAATTTATACAGAACCAATATAGTCAAAATGCTGTATTGCAAAAACTTATATACAGATTTAATGCAATTCTAACCAAAATACTAATAACATTTCTCACAAAACCAGTGAAAATGATCCTGCAACTCATATAGAACCAGAAGAGATCTATAATAGCAAAATCAATTCTCAGTAACAAAAGCAAAGAACAAAGAGCATCACTAAAGGTTTACACTATAATTTGAAGTATAGTACATACCTATAGTGACAACAATAGCATTGTACTGGCACAAAGCAGACATGTGAATCAATGGAACAGAATAAATTGTGCAGAAACAAATCCAGGCACATAATGCTACCTAATCTTTGAAAAAGAAGCCAAAATAGTTGGAGGAAATATAATCTCTTTAGCTATGGTACTGGGAAAATTGGCTATCTTCCTGCAAAACATTGAATATAGACCATATTTCTCACCATGTACTAAGCTAAAATCAAAATGGATGAAAATCCAAGTGTTAAAACAGAAACAATCTGCTGGAAGATAAAATAGGTAAAAATCTTGAAAACATAGGCCCAGGCAATTACTTTCTGAACAGAACACCAATAGCAAAAGAATACCAAGAATCATCAAATAAGAATATATAAATTTTAAACACATCTGAAGAGCAAAGGAAACAACAAATGATTGAAGAAACTACTCATAGAATTGGAAAAAAAATGCTAGCTATTACTTGGACTGAGGACTAATATATAAGTTTTATGCAGAACTCAAGTAAAATTAGATTCAACAAAATAACAGACACAAACAGAAAATGGGCAATTAAAATGAACAGAAATTTCTTAGAAAAAGAAACACAAATGACCAATAAATGCATGAAAAAAAAAGTTCAACCTTTCTGGCCATTGAAGAAGGGCAAATTAAAAACACTATTAAATTTTCTTCTTACTACAGAAAGAACAGTTATTATCAAGAAATCAAATGATAACAAATTCTAGGGACGCTACATGGAGAAAGGAACCATTCTATATTCTTGTTTGTGATGTAAACTTGTATAACCACTGGGGAAATCAGTATGGTGATTCCTCAAAAACGTGAAAATAGAAATCCCATTTGACCTAGCCATTCCCCTCTTAGGTATCTTCCCATCAGAGTTAAAGACATTTTACTACAGTGATCCATGAATACTAATGTTTATTGCAGCACAATTCATAGTAACTGAATCTTGGAAGCAGCCTAGATGTCCATAAACAAATGAATAGTAAAGAAAATGGGGTATTTATATACAATGGAGCACTATTTTGTCAGAAAAGAGGTTAAGTTTAAGATGTTGGCAGGAAAATTGATGCACCTTGTGATGATAATGTTAAATGTAATAAGCCAGATGCACAAGTTGAAATGTGACATAATTTCTCTTATGTGAGAAACTCAAAATATAAATAAATAGCAAAATATAAGATGGACAAGAGGAAATAGAAAAATAGATGGTTTGCAGATAAGAAAGGAACCAGCAAATGGAGGAAGGGGAAGGTGGGTTTAAAAAAAAAAAAGAATGTGATTATTAGACACTATGGACATGTACCAATAAAAAATATAGAAAAGGAAAAAAATAATCCCACAAATTTAAAAATCGACCATCATAGTGCACATTTCTCTCTTGATATCCTAATGTAGTTGATATAAAGATGTCCCATTTGTTAAATTCAAGCCACTTGACAAATATTGTTTTATACTTGATCCTCCCTAGACTATATTTTCTCAGTTAAATGTTTATTGTTGTTAATTTCCTTATGCACTTTAGAATACCTATCTTTTCAGAAGCACCTCTGCAAAGTTGTGTGCTCATAAGGCTTTTTCTGGTGCCAATCCTGTGTCATTATACTGTCAGTTCCCCCTCTGCCTCGTTAACCTACAGATTCTTTCAGTAAATGCCACACAGCACACAGACCTCTTTGCTCCAGTTCTGATGCTTCAATACACACAATCAGCATCCACATTTTTCTTCCTGTTCCACATCTATTTGACTTGTATAGGTGGTGAACATTCATTATATGAATATAAATGATTATCTTCTGAGAACATGTGCCATGAGATTTCAGAGATTTCATGTCTCTAGAACTACGTGTTACTTCCCCATTGGTTCACATTACCCCATACCCAATTCCCAGTTTGGCTCAATTCTCCAGCTTCTTCAACCCAATGTCTAGTAATCTCCTTCAGTTTTTTTTTTGTTGTTGTTGCTGTTTTGTTTTGCTTTGCTTTGTTTTACTTTGTTTTGTTTTGTTTTTGTACTCCAGCATGTATGACACATAGTGATGCCATTTTCCAGTTCTTCATAAGGCCCTAGAGAGTCTCAATATCTAACCTTCTACCAAGACAGCAAGCGCATTTCTAGGAAGAAACTCTATCTAGAATTACACTGAATCTTTAGACAATGAAAATCTCATAGGTCAACCCATCAAATCTTCACCTTAGACCTTATCACAGAACTTTAAAACACTAGCATTGTGTTTTTATTAATTTTTAAGCTCTAATGAAACTAATGAGCTAAAACTCATATTTTCTTCCATATTTCAATCATTATTGTTTCCACCATATTGAGTTCACAGATTTGATCCAAATGGAGATTGGTAAACACACAAAGGCCTACAAGGTCCAACTCATTTAGGCACTGCATAGCAGGTACACTTCTCACTCTATCTAGCTTTTCTGATACCAACGCTGTCATGTGTCAAGGCTGGAGTCCTCTTGTTGCTCCCTGAAAATAAACCACAAAAATGAGAAACAAGTCATTCTGTATCTGTGATTCATCTTTTGATCTTAATTCCTAAGGAAGTTCCTGTAACCATATTTCCTTCCCTTATGCTTCTCTAACCTACCTCGGCTCCATATAATAATCTTTTTCTAATTTAAAGCAGGTAAAAGTATTTTGTCTTTTATATAACTAGTTTTAAATTACTGCAAATCATTTCATTAAAATTAACATTCATTTGATAAATAAAATTTTAGGAAAATTAACTATAATACAACATCTGGAAATGAACATATTTTTGAAACATATGACCTATATTATTAATCCTTTGGGGGAAATATATGTTTTTCATTATATATATATATATAATGGAAAATATGAAAGCTCTGTTATATAAAAATAAAATATAGCCATCAAGTTTTGATTATATGCTATATTAAAAGAAATATAAATCTTAATTAATTTATAATACAATTTTCCCAAATCTGATGACATCAGTAACACCCACAAAAATTATGTAAGGAGAAGAGAATGGAAAAGTATAAGGTAATAAAATATACTAACTTCTCTATGCCTCCTACTTTTAGCCTTTAATAATGGTATATGGTTATAAATTTGGAAAGAATAAAAGTACATCACTAAGCATTTTTCTATTGCTACTATAACCCTACCATCAGAGAAGTGCCACTGTGATATTTTGGATGATGTTAGTGCAATGTAGCATGCAAGAGAGAGACAATGTGTGTGTGTGTGTGTATGTGCACATATGCCTTGCATGCAAAGATAACCATGCAGAAATCCTGATGCTTTCCTGTGTATGCATATGTGCACATGCAAATCCTGATGCTCTCCTTTACAGTTATATGAGTTTGGGATCATTCAATTTATTGGTCATAGTTTTCTCACCTGCAAAGTGAGTTTCAATGACAGCATGTATCTTGAAAGGTTGTTAAAATTATCTTTTAAGTTTCATTAGATTTACATCAAAGAAATAGAATAATTATGATAAAGTTGCCATCCTTGAATATTTCAGAATATTATAATTAATAATTTCACATTTGACAGCCCAAATTAAACTGTGTTCTCATAACAAATTGGTAAAAACAGCATGCTAGTTATAAGAATATGAAGTATTTTATTTGACAATGACTCAGCATAGTTTAAGGGATGTATCTAAATTAGAGTGATTTTATCACATTTTTGAAAGATATAAAATCAAACAAAAGAAAATGGAATAAATTTAATTAAAACAGAGCACTGAAATGGGTACAGAACTTTAAATCAGGATAATAGGAAAACAACAATGGCTACCACAGTGTATCTCGTTCTATTCATAACAGATGTCCATTATATTGGACTTAGCAAAATCAAACCAAAACAAACAGAATAAAACCAATCAAAACATAATATTGAATAAAGCAAAACAATTAATCAGAACAAAACAAAACAGCAAGAACAATATTGGATTTCATAAACAAAATAGAAGGAAATCCCCCATATTTGCTATATTGTATACTGTTATTGTCCCAATAGATGCTCAGACTATTGCCCCCAGGTCTGCAAAGTTTACCAAATAATACAAGAATTATATTGCTTTTTGTACCTCAGTTATTACCAACTCAGCCTGTAGTGAAAACTAGTTGGTTGCTTGGAGGGGGGAGGGCCGGAGCGGGGTGGGTGTGGGGTGGGTGTTGGTGATTCACAGCCTGTGTGCCGATAGGCTCACAGGAGTTGCTGACTTTTCTCTTCCTGGTCCCAGCATGGCTTGCACAGCTTACCAGAAAGGCTGGTTAATTGGCTTGTTGGTCAGATCCTCCCAGTCCCAGCATGGCCAATTCTTGGTAGATGCTATCTGACTTCTCTTCCTGGGCTCCACATGGCTTGCCATTGCATTTTTATATTTATTAACCAACAAGGTTGACATATCTAATACTAACATGAAATAACATTGTGATAGGTTCTTTAGGAATTCAAAGACCTATTTCATTACTTCTCCCTTTAAGGAATTTGTTATTATGGACTCAATTACACACAGAAAAAATTTAAAACATGACAAGAAAGTAAATGGTAGAAACTATTTTGTTGTAAGATTAAGATTATATCTTTGTACATCTTGGCATTTTATTGTCTTTTTAATTCAAAATTATTTTAAAGCCTGTTTAATGAATTATTTCAAGATTATTTTAAAGCCTGTTTAATGAGTTATTTCATTTTTTTCTGTGATAAAAAACATATATTTACTTTTGAAACATAGTCTGAGGCATTTTTTCTATATTTCAAGGATAGTTTAGATATCTCAGAAATGTGATCTTTTATTGTAGTTTCATGCTGCTAAAGAATAGAGGATTCTTTAGCATGTCAATAACTATGTCAATAACTTCTTAATCAGACACTAAGATAAAAACTTTGATGATGTTAACATATCTAATTTTAATAGAGATAATACGGTACTAATAGGTCTTTAAGATGGTAACCTTGGACCACATTGTGGCTGTGTTAGTTTTCCCTAGTTGTAGGGGGAAAAAAAATCCTGAGAAAGTAAACTTAAAGGAAGATTAACTTTCAATTCACAACCACTGGTCTCCATTGTTTCTGAGCCTTTGGTGACAGACCCATGGCAGACACAAGTAGCACAATAAAGCAGCTCATTTCATGGAATCCAAGAAGACACTTTGGACTGGGACAAAATATAGCTGTCCCCAATAACCGACTTCTTCCAAGTAAGCCCCGCCTTCTATATTTCTACCTCATCTCAAAAGTCTATTAAATTATGGATTTATAAGTGATTGATTCATTCATGAGGTCAGAGGCTCTTTTATCCAAAGGCCCTACCTCTGAATTCTGGTGCATGGAAAATCAAACTTTCACACATGAGTTGTTGGGGAACATTTAAGTTCAAAACTCTGAGAGTGCCATGAGCTCCTTATTTTCCTTCTTTAGTGAGATCCATGGGGAACAGCCTCCATGTAAATAATATTTATGTTTAATTGACTGTCATTAAGAAAGGCAGACATATCTATAATCAGCAAAACTCTCAGAAATTAGTATTTTTAAATCTGGTAATTGGCAATATATTTTATTGTTTTTCACATAGAACACATTTTAAGAGAAGATGATCATATTGATGAATTCTTTCTGCTCCATAAATTTCCATAATTAAGCCCAAATTGGTTATTTCACTGGCAGGAGATAAAACTGTGGTAGCTTTACATGAAGTATAGAAATAATAGTATGTGTAAATCTCAAATCTTCTTATTAGAGGCGCTCTTTCCAGAATTTCATTAAAGTCTTAATGAATATTGTAACTAAAAGAAGAGGTTTCTTATTTGCTAGAGTATGATAGTTTAATTCCTACAATGCATACTCTTCAAATAAAAAATATTTAGCCACAAATATTTAACTACAGGGATCTACTTAATTCAATAATACTAACTGACTATCAAAGATACTTATTATTCTGGAAAAGATAATTTTCAGTTTTTAAGATTTCCAGATTTTTCTTGTTATGTTTAAAAACCGTATCCTCAAGAATTCTCAAATGAACTATTGAGGGAAATAAATGACTAATGAAGTTAAGGAATCCCAATTACCTTTTAACTTTTTCTCTTAATCACATAGATGTATATCAAATGGTTTTTAAAAATAGCAGTGAACTACAAAAATATAATTGGCTATAATTTATACACTAAGTTTTTTGTTTATGCCTCATATTTAGTGTTTAATTTTGACACTTTACTGAGATTACTCACTATAGTTATAGCTATCCATATTCTATATTAGACAAAGTTAAAAATATACTTCCTACTGAAACTGATACAGCCAATGAGTGTTTGAGTCTGAGATGAAATATTATTTAATAAACATTATTTAGGAATAAAAATAAAAATTAATAGATTGAAGAAAATTCAAATCAAAGTATTAGGCCTAGAATTAAGGAAATGTTTTTGCTCTGACATTTCCTGCTAAAATGGTTTTAGTCAATGCAAATATCATTAGGCTATGTTTATTTTGGAATGTAAACACTCTGAGGATATGAATTAGTATATCAGAGCAGGAGGTAACGATAGACAAGCATTAAAGTGCCCAGAGTAATATACAGACCTTGCAGTCTTTTATAAAGAGAAAAATAAACTCTTTGGCATCAGATGTGTCAAGTTTTATGGCAAGGAAGTAGGAGATCTTAGTCAACTGAAATGTCCAGTGGTTCTTGAAATCTTATCATTTTAACATTCTGGAAAGAAATGTAGTGTCTTTGAAGCTTGAAGCAAGGTAAGTGTAAGTTGATATGAAGGTATGCATGTTGATGTACTGTCAGGAAAGGTGGTATTTTCCTCTAAGCTTTCTAAAGGTCAGAGACAGACAATAAATTGTGTTCTTTTTCCATACACATAGCAAACTCAAGACACTGAGGGTGCTGAAACACAGTACAATTTAAAAATATAGTTTCCAAAAAAAATTAGTGAAAACTGGAAATTAGTTCACAAGAGAAAACTGCTATTTCTGAATATAAAATATCAGGAATATGTAAAATATTCATAAAAAATAATGTAAAAACTTTTGTACAAAGTCCATATTATCATTTCTTTGATACATTCTAGAAAAAAAACATTTTAAAAAGATAATGGGTGATATGACAGTGGAATAAACAAGACTTTTCCTTTTGGTTATTTCTTTTTATTGTTTACACAATTTTGTTCAATATGCTAAGAGTAATATAGGAAAATTGTTTAATTTACTGTTTGTACATATTCATAATCTATAAGCCAAAATTTTCACCTCTACATATTTATACAACATAAATACAAGTAAGATTCATTAAAAAGCATGTTCTAAAATTTTGGTGATACTGTTACAGTATATCCACAGTGGAAATTATTCAAATACTCATCAACAAAAGAATGGATAAACAAACTGTGATACACTCACTTCACTAAATGCTACACAGAAAAGAGAATGAACATTTTGTAACTAAGTTCAACAAATACAGACAAACCTCAGAATCTTATTGTAGAACAAGAAAATAGTACATACTCCTCTGTATCTGGTTTCATCAATTTGTGCTATGTTTGTAAAATTCCATTTTTATAAAGTAATTAGAAATCATCAAGTCACAGTCACTTTTCAGCCATGGAGCACAACCTATTATTTGGAATCAAGAATCTCAATGGGCTATTAGGAATCAATGTATACATAAAAGTTGAAATCTTCCTCAATGAAGTAAATTCATAGTTCTTAAAGATTCCTTCAGTGTAGCAATGATCCTTGCTTAAAAAACCTCTATGCAAACATGCTTTATGTGTGTATGTGTGTAAATGTACACAAATGTATGCATTTATGTATGTTCAGATATATGTTCTAAAACTTCCCTGTGACAAAAACATGTCCACCAAAGAAATTCTTCCAATGGAATCCTGTTCCATTGGAAGAATTTTGCTGAAAAGTGACTGCCTAACTGGATACAACCTTTATTGTACCATTAACATTTCCTTTTCCAGATGATTATTTTAGCCAATAGAATGAGCACCTGGAGACTTTGTTAAGAGCAACTGTGCTTCTCCACACCATCCTCTGCCATTTGCCAGTGGATCCAGAAAATTCAGAGCAGAACCCCATGAGTCTAGATGACTGATGAGTAGGAAGATGGCCAAAGTACCAGTGTCTGAATTTCTACACAAGAGGCTACAGACCAGAATCATCCATATGCTGACAAGATTATTAGTTGAACTAAAATAAAATTTCTGTATATTTAGAAAGCAATTTTGAGGTATATCAATAACAAACCATACTATATTTAGGTTTGGTTCATTTTTTATTTAATACTATGTTAATACAAATTTTTGGCCCTTGTTAAAGATTGGTCAGATTTCTTTTTTGAGTAGTTAAATAGGTCTGAACCTCAATCACTTCCTTTATTAGATTCTCATACTTTAAGTCATTAAGTACCTTCTCTTATTGCTCTAGAAAAAGGTACCAGGAAACAAGGGATACTCCTTATACTTACAGGAACCATAAAATTATCCAAATAAGCCAGTCATAAGAAGCCCTGAAAACCTACCCAACTTTATACAGTTTGTGTCACACAAGCTGCCTTATAGAGTTACAATTGTTATTATCCTGTCTCCATGCATAATTCCCTATGCCATCCCACCTGACAGCCTTCTCTCCACATGAAGCTGTGAATAAGAAAAGAATTCTTACTTTCATCTATCCAAGTATTCCATCCTACTAGCAAAAAATCTGATATCTTATAAAATATAAACTCAACTTTATCTTAATTAAAATGTAGCCTAGTTCATTCTGTACAATGTTATCCTGTAGCATTCATGCTGTTGTATTTTTCCCAAAGTATACTAAGGATTCACTGTCTTTAGAAGTTTATGAGATACACATTGATAACTTTAAGGATAAGTGAGTACACAGTTTTTTTAACTAATAACTGGTTTACTGGAGTGTCTAGCATCTGCATTTCAATGAAGTTTTCTTCCCACCACATAATTTTCCTTGCATTAAACACAATAAAGGATCAAAATTTATATATATTTGTGAAAAACAATCATTGAGCAAAAGACAAACTTCACTGAAAGTTGAAAAGTTAACATGGCACAAGAAATGAATCAAGCTTTATAGAAATGTGATTCAGGAGTAACTTGAGCACCTATATAAATGTACTCATGTATTTGAATTTCAGTTGTCAACATCTTCAGAAAGTTACAATAATGTCATATAAATTTATGTAATTCAATGTTTTTAGATTTTTGTGGTTTTACTTTTGCCAATCTATCTGAATTTTTCTCATATAGTACTACTTTGAGAAATGGAATTTATTTTAGAGGATTAATTGAGAAATTTGAGACCCAAATGTGGAAAGAAAAAAATACCTCCAGTATACATTGAGCTTCTTACTTCTTCAATTCATGCTTTTTATTTTGGGGTAGGGATGGAACCTTTTGCCCAGAAACTTTTTGACTTGATACTTCCTTGAATAAGAGTGGGCAATGTGCATTGCATCTGTTCCCTAAAGATTTGGAGATTAAAAATGAGCTAACAATAAGGTATTCATACTACCTTAAGCACACTATAAACAATAATTATATATGCATAAAAGCTGTGGTGAGCCATGTAATACTAGATTTAAATGATCAGGTAAGGGGAATGATATAATGCAGTGGCGAAGGTCATGGACCCTGAATACAAATTGTGTTTGTGTCCCCATTACTCAACCTACTTGCTGTGTGCTCTTAGATGAGTCAATTCACCTCCTTGGACTTCAGTTTGATCATCTGTAAGATGGAGATACTAACAGTAACTACTCTGATGTAGAGGTAAAATTAATATGCCTATTAAATGACTGTATAAAGTATTTAAAACTCAATCACTAATGTACCTATCACTAGAAAAGATAGGAAAAGATTCTAGCTCCATAGCTAATTATCTACATCAATTTTACCAAGTTATTTATCTCTCTGTGTCATCAAATCTTTATCTGAAAAATGAGAGATTTGGACTATATGGATAATATAATTATGTATTAATGTCTTTCTTAGTTCATTTTTTTGAAAATCCAACAGTATCCTAGAAATAGCTTGATTGTCACAATTATAACTCCATTAATGTATACTTTGAAAATGCCTTAAAATATGCTGTCTGTACACTCTTTAGTGTTTTAGTCATTTGATTGAAGGTGAGTGGTGAATGAATCAATTGCTGACAACTTTCAGTTTCATGTTATATTTTCCTTGCCATACATATGCAAAAACAAGAACATGATTATTTAAGAACTATTCCACAAAAGAGTGTATCATATTTATGTAGCAATAATAAGACCAAAGGGGAAAAGATCCTGCCATATTATGACTAACTCTTACTGGCTTTTAACTTTTAAAAAATTCCTGAAATTTCAAATTGTGAAAAACTACACATAAATTCACCGAATTTTTCATTCTAAATTGTACAGTTTGGTAGTAATAAATATGTTCACGACTTTGCATAAGCATTGGCATTATTCACCTCCAAAAATTTTCATTAAAAAGGGAGCCCTTTCCCTTCAAGACCAACAATTTTCATTCTTTTTTATGTCTTTGTGATTTTGACTATGGCAAATATCTCATATGCGCCAAGTGGAATCATGCAGCATTTGCCCTTTTGTGACAGGCTTATTTCACTTAGCATAATGTCCTTAAGGGTCACCTACATTGTACCAAGTAACAGAATATTAGTCTTTTAAACTGCACGAATTTTTCACTGTATACATACAACATCTTAATTATCTATTTAATGTCTCAATGGATTTTGAATTTCATCTATTTTTTAGCAATTGTTATTAATGCTGCCTTGAGCATGGATGTGCAGATACTTGATCCAGGTTGTGCTATCAATTTTGGAGGTATATAACCAGCAGTATAACTTCTGAAGCACATAGTAATTATATTTTAACTTTTCAGCAAACATCATACTACTATCTATAGCAGTTACCCCTTTTCACACTCCTACCAACATTGCACAAGGATTCTAAGTTCTCCACATTTTCATTAGCACGAATTTTCTTTTTTCTTTATAGTAGTTATTCTAATTGATAAGTGGTGGCATAGCTGTGTAGGGTTTTTTTCTATTTTTTATTAGTACCTATTTGCATTACATAATGATAACTTTTCTTGTGGGAAGTTGTTACATGTATATAGCACATCTTAATTTTTCATCCCCTTCCCCTCCTCTCCATTTCTTGATTCCCTCCCACTTTGAAAAAAGCATATATCCCTACTTCCTACTGTCTGTGTTTTATTTTACTCTTTATTGGTATTTCAGATTATGTGTCTTGAGCCAGGGATACAGCTCAGTGTATCCTGCCTGGCAGGTACAAGGTCGTGAGTTTGATTCTTGGTGCGAAAAAAAAAATTTTGTATCATATTTATTTTACTTAAGTTTACTGTGTAAAGGTGCATCTATTTCCCACAAATCACCTAATTTTGTCCTTCTTCATGGCAAAGCAGAATTCCATTTTCTTTATCCTTTCATCTGTTGATGGACATATAGGCCATTTACAGGAAGTAGCTATTATGAATTGTGCTACTACAATTATGGATATGTCTTTAACTCTTCAGGAAGATACCTAGCAGGGAAATAGCTGGGTCAGATGAAATTTCTTGTTTTAGTATTTCTGATGAATCATCATATTGATTTCCATAGTGGTTTGCACCAGTTTATACTGCCAGAAACAATGCAGAAGGGTTCCTTTTCCTGAACAGCCTCATTAGTATTTGTTTTATTTGATGTCATGATCATAGGCATTTTTTCTGGAGTAAGATGGAATCCCAATGTTGTTTCAGCTTATACCTCTTTTGTGGTCAGTTATATTGAACTTTATTTCATGTATTTGTTGTTTATTTGTAATGCTTCTGAGGCAACTTGATACCATACTCATAAGTGAAATAAATCAATCTCCATTCTGTAGTTTTACTTTTCACTCTGTCAACTATTTCCTTTGCTGTGTAGAGGCTTTTTAATTTGATATGATCCTACCTGTTGATTATTAGTACCTGTTGATTATTAGATTATTACTTGTTCCATTGGGGTTACATTCAGAAAGTATTTGCCTATGCCTATCTCTTCAAGACTTTTATTTATTTTGTCTTCCAGGATCCACATAAATTATAGGGCTGTTTTCTCTAATTCTGGGAGGAATATTGTTGATATTTTGCTTGGGAAGGTGTTAAGTCTGCAAATTAACTTTGGATATATTGCCTTTTACTATATGGGTTTTGCCTATCCAAGAACAGGAGATATCTTTCCATTTTTAGATGGCATTTTCAATCTCCTTTTTCAACATACTTTTTCGTATATAGTATTTTTCACTTGAGGGGTCTTTACTTTCCTTGTTAACATGAATCTCTAAGTACTTAGTTTTTCTAAATACTATTATTTTCCTAATTTCTTCCTCAATGAATTCATTATGGGTATACAGGAATGCTACTGACTTACACATGTTGATTAATATCCTACTACATTGCTAAATTGGATTACTCAACCTAGGAGTATTTTTTTGGAATTTTTTGAGTCTCCTATGTAAAAGATCATGTAATCTGCAAATAATTATGCTTTGATTTGCTCTCTGTTACATATTTCTTTTTATTTTATTTATTTTTAGAGGTTAAAATTAAACATAACAAAACATATCATAAGATAACAATGTAAGAGACACAGATTTCAAAGTAAGACAACCAGAGATCTTCAGTGTCTATCATATTGTCTCTTCTTTTTTTCCAAATAGTTGTACATATCTTCACATACAATGATTTCATACAAAACAAAATTGTATAGAACTGATCAGAACAGGATGATGAAGCCATTTTAGAACAGACAATAAGGAAGTCAACAATGGCTAACATAATGTCTCTCATTCTCTTCAAAATAGCTGTCCATACCTTCATGTGTGTTGAAATTAAACAAAACAAAGCAGACTAAAATCACTCCAAACAAAGAATAATAGTATTGCTAGATTTCACATAATGATGCTATGGAATCAGCACTTAGTGCTTTTCTTCAAAGTAGCTGTTCATTTCATCGTGCATTATATTATCGATTCTCATAAACTTTTTAGAAGTTCTGCATATGCATGAGTCTCTATATGTATACCTATCCTTTCTGTATCAGAGGGAAAACAATATTTCTTTATTTCTTTCTCTTGTTTGATTTCTCTGGCTAATGTTTTGAGTAATATATTGAAGAAGAGTAGTAATAGGGACATCCTTTCCTTTTTCTTGATTTTAGAGGGAAAGCTTACATTTTGGCCTGATTTAATGTGATGTTGGCCATCGGTTTGTCATGAGTGACATTTATCAACTGATATCAGGTCCGTGTGTGTGTGTGTGTGTGTGTGTGTATTCTTCAAGGTTTCTATCATAAATGGATGTTGGGTTTGTTAAGAACTTTTTCTATACCTATTGAGATAATCATATGATTCATGGTATGCTTTAGGTGATGAATTACATTTATTGATTTGTGTATATTGAATAATCTTTGCATTCCTTGTATGAAATCTTCTAGTTCATGATGTGCAATCTTTCAAAGATTTGTTTCATTTTGTTCATTGGTATCTTCTTGAGGATTTTTGTGTCTATATTTATTACATGGGATATCACTCCAATTTTGGGTTAAAGGAGCATCTTGGAGTTGTATAATACCCATGTTTATTTTTATTGATGAATTATTAATTTTATGAGTTTTATTATATTAAATAATATGTGCATAACAACAAACACCAAAAAATAAAGTACCAAATTTTTAAGATTTATTAACTGTTTATACATAAGCATCAAGATTTTCAACATCAAGTAGTTTACAAAGTCAAAAAATAACAGAAATATATTCCTATGTGAACTACAATGAAAATATCAACAGAACTCTACAACAATATTCTTTTCTTCAGTTGTCACACCCAAGGCAATCTTTACTCATAAGTTGTACATGTACCATGTGAAGCACAAGTACCACTTGTTTTCCTGTCTCATTTTTTTACGGTATAGTTGACATCTTTTTTGTTTTCCTATTTCATAGTAGGTCCTTTGATGCTGGACTGGCCTATTCCCTTGTCAGCTCATCAGTGGCTCCAGAATTTTTTTTGCATCGTTCCTTGGGTAGAAATATTTTGTTCTTCCTCATTATAAATTACCTCTATTAGTTCCAGCCCCAATTGTCTAAGAAAATTTCTTCTTGATATTTTGCTTGATTCTAAGAAAATTTCTTCTTGATATTTTGTTATTTTTTCGTAAATTACTGAAATATTTATGTCAGAAATGCTTAGAGTTAAATAAAAGCATTAGCAAATGCATTGTGTTTCAAGTGACAACATAGCTGCTACATAACTAATCAACAACATCTACTCTAGGTTTGGTTTTCTGCATAAAATTATCATAACTGGCTTCAGCTTTGTTGAAGTTTTTCTGTCAGTCTTCTCGTCATGGTACCATGTTGACATCATCAGTTTGTTTGTTTTTGTTTGCCATATTTGAGGCCAATGTTATGCCTTTATGAAATCCAAAAATTGTACTATACAGTTCTCTGTTTTGAAATTTCAACATTACACTGAGAATTTGTGCTTTGTCCTTGTGTACAATTCCTATACTTGTAAAGTTGTGCTATGTTAGAAAATATAATATCAATCAGAAGCTGGTAAACCAATTGTCAAATGTCACATTCCAGTTAGTTTGGGAAATAGGAGCAACATCTATTCATAACATCATTTGATTTATTATTATATATCTAAAGATTTGGTAGCTGAGTTCCAGGATAAATTTCTAAATTGATAGTATAATATGTCTTAACATTTACCATATAGTTTTATGCCATATTCTGAAGGCATTTTTTTATTTAAAGAAAAAACTTTTTGAAACAGAAAGAGGGTAGAAATAATACAAAATCTCAAAAAAAAATAGTAACCAGTAATAAATCACTAGTTGAAAATTACATATTTTCCTCTTTGAAGTAGTTGTTCAAGTTACAAAAGACCACAAAGTGGACATCCAAACAGCGAGACTACAGTCAGTTTTGTTCATCCATCCAACAAAAACTTTAGCAACATGGTTATCAATCCCACACACTCAAACATACATGCAGCTATATCCTTTAGAATACTTTCTTTTCCTCTTTTTTTTCTTTACAATAACTATAATCCACTCTCATAAACTACTTAGAAGTTCTACACATGTATAAGTCTCTACAAATATACCTAGCCTTTCTGTATTAGAGGGAGAAACAAATCAAAACAAGTCAACAATACAAATTCCTAGAGAAACATGAAATGGAAAGGACATATAAAACCATTAATACTAGGTGAGCTACAGTAGTTATGATGTCTCTTGTTATTTTCAATAAAATTGTCTATATCATCAAACATAGTATAGTTAAACTTAGCCTTACATTACACTATTAATAAAATCTAAACATTGGAGACATTATAGGACTTCAAAGGCAGTTAACAATCAAACCAGAATGAGTATCCTATTGAATCCTGTCATCTTCAGAATAGTTGCCCCTATTCTCTCAAGTATACCAGATTCAAATAAAATCAGTCAAGCTAAAACAGTGATATAACTTCTCTGTCTTATCTCTGCTATGCTATTTTTCTGTCATTGTTGTTTGTTTACTTTTCTCCTTCATTCCACTGTCTTCCCTTTTCTTTGAGGCCTTTCTGCCATTGTTCCTGGAACCCTGGTGATTTTCTTCTCTCTCTCTAGAATGTCCTTTACAGGACATTCTTTGCAGGGTTATTGGTCACAAACTCCCCTAGTTCCTCTTTGTCATGGAAACATCTTGTCTCTCCATTAATTTTGAGAGACAGTTTTGCAGGGTACATCATTCTGGGTTGGAGGTTATTCTCTTTCAAGGCTTGGAATATTTCGCTCCAAGCTCTTCTTGATTTGATGGTTTGCATTGAGAAGTCCACTGTGATTTTGATGAGTTTTCCTTTATATGTAATCTGTTTCTTTTCTCTAACTGCTTTTAATATTCTGTTCTTGTGATGGATTTCTGGGATCCTGATTATTATATGTCTGGGTGTAGATCTGTTTTGGTTGTAGCTGGCTGCAGTTCTGTATGCTTCACATATCTGAACATTACTTCCATTTCCTATGTTTGGGAAGTTTTCCTTAATTATTTCTGTGAATAGCCTTTTTGTTTCATTTGTATTTGTTGCTGTATCTTCATTCACATATTTTATTCTTAGGTTATAAATCCTCTTGTCATCTTCTAGCCTTTGTATCATTGCTTCCTGGTTCCTTGTTTTTAAGAGATCTTTCCTTTCACGATCATATTTTGCAAATCTATCTTCAAGTTTTGAAAGTTTATCTTTAGCTTCTGTTAAAAGGTTTTGCCAGCTTTCAATGGAGTTTTTAATTTCCTGATATTCTCTTTGACTCTGTTTCATGTATTCTAGGTTTTGTTTATATTCTTCATCAAAGGTTTCTCTCCTTTTCTGGGTTCCTCTATTCTTTCATTTGTGTCTACTTGAGGATTATCCAGGACTTCTTTTATTAATCTTCTTATATCTTGCTTAACCTGAGTTAGAATTTCAGATTTAAATTCATCAATGAGGTCATGGAAGTATTTCTTTATTTCCGCTGAGGCTGTCTCTGACATTACAGGTTTGTTGCCCTCAACCTCCTCTGAATTTACCTCTGCTGGATTCACTTTCCCTAGTTCCGTGGTTGGAGACTTTTTGTTGTTTCTCTGTTTTGTCATTTTATGGCCCCCTTCAGATGGGCCTTTAAATATTGCTTACAGTTTTAACTGCAGTGCACTCGCTAGGGAAGTGCCGACCCCTGGTTGGCTGCAGATTTGTGAGGTGCACGTTGAGAGCCAGCCCCTCCCCCTACTTCAGTCAACCAGGGGATGCTTCAGCAAGTTTGTGTGTTCCCTGGGGATGCCACTGGCTCAGAACAGCCTCTTCCCAGCTATTGGGTTTCAACCAGGGGTCTGGCCTGGCCAAAGCAGATCCCACAAATCTGCTTTGGACCAGGAGCTGTTGATGGACGCCGCCTCAGGTTTTGTTCAAGCCAGCCCTTCCCAACTTCAAAATATCGCCTAGCTGGTCCTCCCACTCTGGGGAATCCAGTTCCCATCACTCACCAAAGTTTATGCAGCTCGACTGGCTGTTTCCACTCCCTGCCACAGCGCCTCCCCCAGCCGAGAGTCTGGAGCTCACCAACCCCTCTTGGCAGGGCCGGGATCTCTGCTTGATTGTGAGTCGCTTGACTTTAAGGCTTGCTGGTGCAGCGACCAGGGCTTGCCCAGCTCCAGCCCTCTGTCCTCGCTTCTGTCCTTGCTTCTTCTTTCTTTCTTTTTTTTTTTTTTGTTTTTCTTTTTCCTCAGTTTCTTCCTGGGTCATGAGAATTCCTCTCCTTTTGTCTGGCTTTCTCCATGTTGTCAGATTCCAGCGTCTGAGTTTTTTTGTTTTTTTTTCAGAGAGGCTCTCTTGTTGTGCCACCACTCAGTCATCCATCTTGCAATCCTGAAGGCTTTTTTGATATACACTGCCTAAATTTATAACAGCCTCAAAAGTCAAGATGTGCATCAAGTAGTCATATATTCAAATAATATGTAAATTTCTTTACAATTTAGCCACAACGCTCTCAAAGAATGAGTGGATAGGAGCCACATTATTGTTCCTTTTTCTTTCTTTGTGGGTGCTTCTTGTCATCATGCCTCAGGCAATTTTCAAACAAGCCAAATCTCCTCAGTCTTTCTAGTGTTCTACAAACATCAAGGCTACAATCATCAATTCTCCATCATTAGAATTCCTTAAATCACCACAAAAAAGTCCAGTTAAGTAAGTACAATGGACCTATATTTCAGCTTATAGTCCAGCTAGTGAGTTATCATAATAAACACATTTTTTGCTATGACTATGGGTTCAAAACAGAATGTTTTATTTGTAGTTCATTATTTGTATGTTTTACATCATCTTCTAGGTAACATCTATTACAATTTCCAACATTGAATGGCAATACTGGCATTTCATCCAACAGGTTTTACCATTGCCAAGATCCTTATCATATTTCTGGAGCTTACTTCTATTATTGGAGCCTTCCATTTGTTTGCATGACAATTTTGTACTATTTTGACTCATCAAATATGTATTCACATTGCTGTTTTCTTCTTATATCTGAACCAATGAGGTCTTCATTCTCTTTGTCTGCATCACTCTATTCTTGTTCCATTTCACTGATGCCAGAACTTTTATTCATGTGACCAATGTCAAAATCATCATCATCATCATCATCATCATCATTCTCATCATCCATGCATAAGTCACTTTCAATGTCTTCCAAAACTTGCAAATCTGGTTTTCACATGACATCGCACTGAATTGAGCTACTTCTACAAGAAAAATCAAAACAAAACTTTCTAAGAAGCAAATCCTAAATGAAAGAAATTTAACCATGAGCATTTCATGGGTAAAGCTCATTTTCTGCTGCTTTGGAGCTCCTGAACACACCTTGCCAAGTGGGTGAGTGCACAGCTGGCTTCCTGTTTTCCCCAGGCACAGATATGAGAGCCACACCTGGATACCATTATGGTAATTTAGATATTGCGTAACAGAAGAGTGGTATGAGTGTATTTTACCCCTCGTGATGCTCAGGGATACATATACAAAAAATGTTACATGGAGCAGTATGTAAGTAAAAATTCTCCATTTAACACATTTGTACAGGTGTACACACTTTGCCATTCATCATATCAACTGAGTGAACAAAAAGGTTCAGACACATTTACTGAGACAAACAACCAGCTACTTTATGGAAAAGTACATAGTTTTATTAGAAAACTATGAGTTGAGTATATTTTGCCCACTGCAGTACCCCAAGGATTTGGCCTTCAATTCTACTTTTTTGCTGGTTCTTTTTCTTTATTTGGAATTAGGCCAATACTAGCTTTCAGGAATGACTTAGGAGTACTCTTGCCCTTTCAATTTCACCTAAGAGATAGAGGACTGACATTAAATCTTCCCTGACATTTTTGTAGAATTTAGCACTGCCTCTATCAGTACCTGGGCTTTTCTTAGTTGGTAGGGATTTTTATTAGTGTTTCAAATCTCTGTTACTGGATTATTCAGAGTTTTTTTAAAATCTTCTTGGTTAAATTTTGGTACTTTATATATATATGAACCTATCCATTTCTTCAGTATTCTCCAATTTATTGGCAAACAAGCTTGCAAAATACTTGCTAACAATCTGGACTATGGCAGTATCCTTTGTGACTTCACCTTTTTTCATTTCTAACTGCACTTCATCTTTTCTCTTTTTGATAAGATTGGCTAAGGGTTTTTCTATTCTGTTTATTCTAAGAACCAGATCATAATTCATTGATTCTTTGTATTGCATTTTAGTATATATTTTTTAATTTCTGAACTGATGTTAATAATTTCCTATCTTGTAGTAGTTTTTGATTTTCACTTTCTTATTTTTCTAGACCACAAAGTACATCATTAGGTTATTATCTGGGCTCATGCTTTTTGTGATATGGCCATTCACAGATACAGACTTTCTTCTTAGTATTGCTATCATTTTGTCCCATAAATTATATTATATTGTAGTGGCACTCTCATTTAATTATAGGAATTATTATTTTTACTTCATTTCTTTTTTGAATCATTGATCATTCTAATCTGTATTGTTTAACAGCCACAACTCGCATAATTTCTGCAGTTTCTTTTCCTTCTGTACCAATTTCATTGTGTTATGATCTGATAATATGCATGGGGATAATTTTTATTCTTTTCAATTTACTTCAGCAGGCTTTATTGGCTATTATGTGGTCTATTTTTGAGAAAGTTTTACATGCTGGTAAGAATAATAAGTACTATTGCTGTGTGGTAAACATTCTGTAAATGTCTATTAAGTTCATTTGTTTTAAGGTTTAATTCAAATCTGATATTTCTTTGTCAAATTTTGTGTAGTTGAGCATCTATATGTGACAGTGGGATACTGAGTTACCCAACTATAATTGCATTTGTATTTTTCTGGACTTTTATGTAAAATAGTACTTTTTCATGAAATTGGGAGCATCATTTCTTTGTGAATATATTAATAACATATTTTTCTGATGAAGTGTTTCCTTAAGCAATATATAGTGACCTACTTTTTTTCATCTGATAAATTTTGGTTTGAAGTCCACTTTGGCTGAAAATAAGATAGCTACTAGTTACTGTTGCTTGTTACAGGATTCCTTTGATTTTTAGTATAGTAATATTTTTGGATTAAATGTGTTTCTTGCACTAATAGTATACCACTGGTTTTTGTTTTTTGATGTATTCTGCCAATGTGTTTTTTGTTTTTGTTTTGTTGTTGTTGTTTGAATCAGGGAACTGAGACCATTCATAGTGAATGATATTAACTTATTCCTGCCATTGCATTACTTTCCAATCATTGATTTCCTTAGTAACTACCCACTATTGGGCATTTGTCTGGTGTATTTATTCTATTGGACTTTGGGGCATTATTAGCTTTACCATCTGCTACTAGGCTAGCCTTGAGGGGTTTTTGTTTGTTTGGTTTTTGTTGTTGTTTTTTTGTTTTGTTTTTATGGCATGCCAGTTTTGTGATCATTGAATTTAGGTTTAGGTTGCTATTTCTTTATCATAGAAATATGTTATTTCTCTGTCAATTTTGAAAGATCATTTCCCAGGATATATAGGTCTGGGTTAGAGGCTGTTTCTGTTTAGAGCTTGAAATACTTCACTCCAAGTTATTCTGACTTTTAAGTAGTGTGATGAGATATCTGATATAATTCTAATTGCTTTTCTGTTATAACTTTTAACATTTTGTTCTTATAATGAAATTCTGAGATTTTGAGTATGATGTACTGTGCAGTTTCTGTTTGTGAGTATTGGGGGTTCTAAATGCCTCACTTATTTGTATATTTAATTTTTCCCAATTTTGAAGTTTTCTATCATTACTTCTAAAAAACAAGATTTTTATTCTATTTTCGTTGCCTTCTGATTTTACACTAATTGCAATTAATCTTCGATTAGTGCTTTTGCATCATCTAGAAGTTATTGAATCTATTTTCATGTTCTCTGATTGTTTTTAAGGTATCTCACATGAATGGTCAGTCATACCTACTTTGTCTTCTATTTCTGATTCTCTGTTCTCACATTGCTAATATCTGGTCCCCGTACTTTCAATAGAATTTTTAATATCCTGAATTTTTGTTGGGTATCATTTTATGGACTTTGATTCTTTTCTATATTAGGCATTGATGATTTGTATCACTTTGTTTATCCTGGCCACCATTTTATTATTGCTTTTCCTAGACACATTGATTAATTTATTAGGTCCATTATATATTAAGTTATATCTTCTTTATACATATTAAGTTATATCTTCTTTATACATATTAAGTATGATATTTATTTTCTTTTTCAATCTCTTCTGTTATATTTTCAAATAATTCAGGTGTGGGTATTTCGATTTCCTCCTCCTTTATGTCACATGATTCAGCTTGCAGGGGAGTTGGAAATTTTTATAGGCATTTTACCACCTTGCCTTCAAATTTTTCTTTTTATTATTTTGCTTTAGGTGTTTTGTTGGTGTGTTTGCTTATTTTGCTTTTCATTTTTTGAAAAGGTATATTATTATGGAGTTCAGGCTAGTGTTTCTAGCTTCTTGAGTATTGGGATTACAGGTATTTGTCATCACTCCCAGTTTGCTTTTAGTTTTTGTACTGGGGCTGTTGGGTTAACTACAGTGGAAGACTTCACTGTTAGTATGGAGAATTCTTAAGTTAATGTTTGTTTTTCAATGATGTCCACTAATTTTGACTAACTATAGGCCTTTGCCTCTGTCCCTGGATCCAGCTACATCTGTTTACTTAGGAGGGAAGGCTGCAGTATATTTAACCCAATATGAAGTTCTTTAAGAATAAGCAATAGTATTGTTAAAAACATAAAAGCATTCCAGACATTGGTGTACAAAGAAACCCATTAACAACTACTGTAATTCAATCATTAATAATAATAGAATTAAATGAAAAGTAGAAATTCACATACTCTAAAAACCAACAATTACCATACTTAATCATAGAAAAGATTTCTATAATCATAATATAGACACTAAGACAAACAAAATAGTGACCTACAGTTAATATCTACTAAATAGAACAACTTTAATTGCGTTCAAAATAGAATACTAGTAAACACTAATAGCAGACATTTAACTAAAGATTCATAAAGATGCTTGTAGTTATAAAATAGAAAGTGTAGAACAAGAGAATGAGAAAAGCACAATTTGAAATGTTAATAAAAGGAAGATTAGAAGAAAAAAAGAAAAGTGAAATGTATGAGTCTATTGAAAAGTAAAAAGAAATTAATAGTATTAGATAAAAGTAACATAAAAATAAGAAAAAGCAAAATAAAGGGAAAAAGTGAAAAATGTTAAAAGGAGAAAAAAGAGAGCAACAAAAGACACAGAGAGAAATAAAAGTTAAAAGAAAAATAAGGAAAATAATTTAAAAGGAGAAAAATGAGACTGTATTCCAAGTTCCCAAAAACCATCAAAGAAAAAAACAATAGACAAAACAAAACAAAATGAGTTACAGGAAGCAGAGGCCAGCCCTGGCCCTGTGCACACAATAGCTGCATTAAAGATACTTCCCACAGGAAACCAGCTCAGGTCCATGAGGCTGTGGCCAGCCCTGCCCCCATGTTCAAACCAGCCCCCATTGTGGACACTTACTTCCAGTAACCAGCTCAGATCTGGGAAGCAGCAGTTTGTCCTACCCTTGTACACACACCAGCCACCATCTGGGATGCTTTCTGATGCTGGTAGCCAGTGTAGGCTGGAAAAAGCAGCAGCCAGCCCCACATCAGCACATCCGATGGCCATCACTGGATACCTGTAGATAGCACTTGACAATAAACCAAAAAAGTCACTCTTCAGAGTAATTGTAGCCAACGTGGAAAGTGCCTGCAACCCCACAACCCAATTGTCCAGAACAACCCAAGAAAATGTGAAGACAAAAAATAAAAATCAGTCTCTGGCTTCCAACCCAGGCAGAGCAAATCCAGGAGATATAAACATGGAAGAGACTGGGAGACACACACCTGAAGTTTCTGAAGTGATGGCAACTGAAGTAAAATAATATGAGGCTAAAAAGTCAATTGAAGCAGAAATACTATCTCAGGGAAAAAAATAAATGAAAGACATAATAAAAGAATTGCTAAGGACCTCTAAATAATAAATAGATAAAAAAATAGAGGAGCATAGGAAAATGAAGGAAACCATGAATAAGCAATATAACAAAGTTTAGAATGCATGCAACAGATTCACAAAGATATCCAGGAAATTAAAAACTCCTCTGAAAGCTGGCAAAACCACTTGAAAGAAACTGAAGATAGACTTTCAGACCTTGAAGATAGGTTTGCAGCTAGTGATCATGAAAGGAAAGGTCTCTTAAAAATAACCAGGAACCAGGAAACCACAATTCCGTGACTGCAAGATGATGCAAAGACAAATACTTGAAGAATAATAAGTGTGAGAAAAATCAAGGGACAACAAAAATATCATAAAAAGACTATTTACAGACGTAATAGCCAAAAACTTCCTAAGTATGGGAAAAGGACCTGACATACAGATAAGTGAGGCACATAGAACTCCAGATAGCTATAACCAGAATAAATCTATACCCAGACATATAATAATCAAGATACCAGAAATTCAGCACAAGAACAGAATATTAAAAGCTGTTAGAGAAAATTAATCACCTATAAAGGAAAACTCATTAGAATCACAACAGATGTCTCAACACAAACCATCAAGTCAAAAAGATGTTGAAGTATTTCAAGTCATGAAAGAAAACAACTTTCAACCTGGATTGATGTACCCTACAAAACTATCTTTCAGAATTAATGGAGAAATAAGATGCTTCCATAACAAAGAACAGCTGAAGGAATCCATGACCACCAATCCAACCCTACAAATAATACTGAAGAAAATTCTAGAGAGAGATAAAAAGCACCATGGTTCCAGGGACAGTGGCAGAGGGTGATTACTGAGAGCAGCACACAGTTGAATGGAGGGGAAAAGTAGGCAAACAAAAGCAGGAAGATAGGATGGCAGAGATGAATCAGTGCATGTTGGTCATAACCATTAATGTAGATGGCCTCAATTCACCAATAAAATGAGAAACAGGCAGAGTGGATCAGCAGACAGACTCCATAAATATGCTTTACTCAAGAAACACATTTAGCTCAAAAGAAAATTCATAGACTGAAAGGCAAAAGAGAGAAAACAATGTTCTATGTGACAGGGAACCAGAAATAAGTAGGGATAGCTTGCCCGTCGACTGTAGAATGGATAATAAAGATATGGCATTTTTATACAATGGAAAGGTACTCAATAATAAAGAAAGATAACCTTGAGGCTCCTGTAGGTAAATGGGTACAAATTGAGATCGTACTCCTGGGTGAAATGGTTCAGAGTCACATGGGTAAACATTGTGTTGTCTCCCTAGCATAAAAGAGTAATTAGTGGGATTCAAAACACACAATAGATATTGTGAAAGTGAAGGAGAGGAAATATCTAAAAAGTGAATGTAGTGGCCATTGTTAATATATTATCATGTTGTGAAACTCTATTATTTTCATTGTTCTGTTTAGTTTGGTTTTATTCTGTTTTGTTTTATTTGATTTTATTATATTTGATGGTATGGGAAGCTATTTCAAAGATAACAAAATCTACTATGGTAGCCATTATTGATTTCCTATTATCTTGTTTTAAAGTCCTGTATTGGTTTCATTCTTTTATTTTGATTGATATTATTATATTTTGTTTTGTTTGATTTTACTATATCTGATGGTATAGACAGCTACTTTGAAGATAACAAGAGGTATTATGGTAGCCACTTTTGTTTCCTTATTATCTTGTTTTGAAGTCCTGTGTTGCTTTCGCTGTTTTTTTTTATTGGTTTTATTATTTTTTATTGTTTGGTTTTATTATGCCTTATGGTTTGGGCAGTGATTTTGATGATAACAGGAGGTGTTATGGTAGCCATTATTGATTTCCTTTTATTTTGAAGTCTGGTATCACATTCATTGCTTTGTTTTGACTGACTCCTGGAATCCAATAGCCACAATTTTCTCCACTGGCCTTTAATGGTACTAGAGCTACAGTTCTGGTGGGTTATTTCTCTCTAGAGCTGTGGACTTTCCTAGTCTTCTTTACTTACCAGGATGGTGGCCTCATCTAGGATGAGGTTGGTCACGTGGCTATTGTGTCTGCTTCCCAATGTCAAGGAATAATAAAACATACAGCGTTCTTGGAGTTTGTGGGTGACCATGCTCAGAGGATAGAATACACAAGTGTAATCAGCCAGGGGCAAGCACCATCTGAGTAGTTGGCTCTGCCTCCATCCACATGTGTTTGAGGACAAGCTTGTCCTTCCCACCTACAGTTTTCATTTACATTTTTGGAATCGCTAGTGATGATGGACTGTTATGCTTTCACAGTCTTACTGGCTTTGTTGTATTTGGAAAAAATTTTGTTCAAGACCTTTGCCCACTTTTACAGAAGTTTTGTTATGTTGCTACTGTTTTATAAATTGTTTCTATATTATTTACATTAATATTTTATCAGATAAAAGATTAGGAAACAATTTTCCCATTCTGCAGGCTGCATATAGTTTACAAATTTTTACATTTTTTGTGAAGTCCAGCTCACCTATTTTTCATTTTTTTCCTTGTACATTTGGTGTCATGCACAAGAAATTATTCCCAAATCCAGTTATATGAAAGTTTTAACCTATAATTTCTTCTAACAATGTTATACTTTCAATTTTATATTAATGATTAATTTTCAGTTAACTTCTGCCCATGGTATGAAATAAGGACCGAACTTCATTTTTTTGCATTTTGGATGTCCAGATTTTTTAGCACCATTTGTTGAAAAGCTGTCCCTTACCACCTGAGTAGATAGGAAGTATTTTCTTCTATTTTTGGAAACATTTGAGAAGACATAATGATAGTTTTACTTTTTATGTTTGGTACAATTCACCAATAAATCCATTAAGTTTAAGGATTTTCATTTGGGGGAGATTATTCCTTGCTAACTTAATCTTTTTATTAGTGATAGATCAGATTTCTTATTTCTTCATTAGTCTCTTTATGTTTCAAAGAATTTGTCAATTCCAGGTAGTTTATCCAATTTTTTAGTGAACAGTATTCAAAGAAATCAATAGTTTATTTCTTCAGAATTTGAATCATGTACTCACTGTATTATCTGCTGTTAATATTGTACAACATCTCTCATTTTTATCCTTTTCATTAAATGTTTCTAAGTTTTCTTGATTCTGTAAAATAATCAACTTTTGGTTTCATTTATATTTCCATTGCTTTTCTATTCTGTGTTGCATTTATTTTGCTCTAATATTATTTTCCTTCTTCTGTTAGCTTTGAGTTTATGGTATTCTTTTTTGATTCCATAAATTGTAAATTTAGGATGCTGATTTGAAATGTTTCTTATATTTTAATGTAAGAATTTTATTAAAAAGTTTCCAATTTTTTTGTTTTATAAATTTTGGTATGTTGTATATGCAATTTTATTTATCTGTGTTTTATAATTTTCATTATTATTTTTGTATTTGATCCACTGGTAGTTTAATTTCCATATCTTTTTATATTCCGTATTAATTTCTAATTTCAGCTTATTGTGCTCCCAAACCATATTTTATACAATATATGCTTTTTAAAGTATAGTAAGACAATCTGTATCTTAACATATGACCTATGTGGGAAAATATCCTAGCTGCACTTAAAAATGTGGATGCAATTATTGAGGTAATTTTGTTGTCAAGCCTTCTTCTCAATATTTATATCTTTGATTTTAGTGCTGTATCCATTAATAACAGTGAACTATTGAAGTCTACAATGATTACTGTAGAGTATCTATTTTTACATTAAATTTTGACAGGTGTTTCTTCATGTATTTTGATGGTTTGTTATTAAATATAAGAATGCAAAATTATATTTTTTGCTCTTTTGAATTGTTGATTAATAAATAATATCTTTCTTTGTCTCTTAAAATGTTTTAAAGCCTACTTTGCTTGCTATTCATATAACTACCTCTGTTCTCTTTTGGTTACCACAGAATGACTCCTTAAGTCCATTTTCTTTTAGTATAAATGTGTTTTTAGTTCAAAAATGATTCTATAAGTAATAGCATGTAGTTGTGTTTTAAAATTCATTCTGCCTATCTTTTGTTTGGCAGTCTTAGTCTTTATATTTAAGGTAATTACTGATACGACTATGCTTAAATTATTAATTATTTGTTTTCTACCTGCATTATAGCTTGTTGCCCCTCATTCTTTCATTACAAGATTTATTTTTGTTTAGTTGGATTTTATTCAGTTCCTTTGTAGTGAGATGTTTATGTTCCTCTATTATTGTCTTTTGGATATATCATATAGCTATTTGCTTTGTAGTTACATTTGAATTTATACCAGTTTAATGTCTATAACATGAAAAACCTCTCTTCCTTTAACAATTATATCTTGATATTTTTCTGTTGTTGATTTCACAAAATTACATCTTTATGTAGTCCATATCTCAAAACATAAATGAATAATTATTTTAAATCTAACAGTCTCTTAAATTATGTAGAAAGCAAAATGAGCTACAAACCAAAATTACCATAATACAAGCTTTAATAATTATGAAAGCATTGCCTGTTGTTGAAATTTTTATTCTTCTTAGCTTTGATTTACTGTCTTGTGATATTTTATTGTACTCTAGAAGACCCTCTTCAGAATTTCTTCCAGGGAAAGTTTAGTGAGGAAAAACTTTTCAGTTTGCGTGTATACATATGTCTGAGAATATCTAAATTTCTCCTCACTTTTGAAAAAAAGGAGAGTTTCACTAAAGAAAAGATTATATGCATCTGTGTGTGTTCCTGTAGCACTTTAAATATACTAACCAAGTACAATAGCCATGTCCAAAAGATATGTGCAGAAAATAAGTTGAGGTACAATGCTATCTGGAAAATATTAGTAGCCAACTTCTAAATGTCATTCCTTTCTTTATTCATATATGGAAGTCTATAACAGCTGCTGTTTTGTCATAGAGACACAGTTTTTATAAATCAGTTTCAAAATAAGACACAGGTGGTCCTTGTTTCATAAAATCTCTGGGTTTTTTTCTTCTTCATTGACCATATAGGCAATATGAATGAATCAAAGAACTGAGACTTAACATTTTCTTCAATTAGTCTGAGCCTACCACAAATCAAAGATCTATTCCTAGAAATGACAAACTTCACAGATATAATGCTGTGAAGAGCACATTGACACCTGTTTTATGGGAGAATGAAGTTAATAGTAATTAGTTACACATTAATGCACAATTTTCACTCATTTGCATGAGTCAAAACCTTATTAGACTATTTCTTGTTTTTGTTACTGAAGTACAGATGGCTTTACTGAGATAAATACAAAACACTAAGGACTTGCTCAGGTCAGATGTAAGCATGAGACAACTGTTTTTACCAGTTTTCCCTAATACATCTCTAACAGCGGACAATAGATGAACTTAAATCTTCCAACACATCATAAATATAACATAAAGAGGTTTTTTTTATTTTTAGTAGCTAATATAAAAATATATATTTTGCTGAGAATTTAGCTCAGCGGTGCAAGCGCGTGCATGGCAAGTGCAAGGTCATGAATTTGATCCCCAGTACCTAAATAAATAAATAAATAAATATAAAAATATATTTGAAACAACACTGTTTTTAAAATATATTTCAGGGGCTGGGGATTTAGCTCAGTGGCATAAGCATCTGCCTTGCAAGCAGGCGGTCATGAGTTTGATCCCCAGTACCAATTAAAAGTATATATATAAAATATATTTCAACAGGAATTCTGAGGAACATAAACTATGGCAAAGTTGAAAAATCTGGGTAAGGCAATCACCCAGATTCTGTGGAAGAAAGTCAAGACAAAGAAAATTTTTAGATATGACTTTCAATGGGAAAAAATAATGAACATGAAGAACCTATTGAGAGGGAAGGCATGTAAAAATGGAAAAAATACATATTTGAATTTTTATGTTAGCTACTATGGTGTGTAATTTCAGTACTCATGGTGGATCCATATAATTGTCAGTAAAATTTCCCTTAAAAATGATTTTATAAATTTGCCCTGAATTCTTTGTAGAAACCTAAATCAGGCAGCAAGAAGGGTGAAACATCAAAACAGCAGTCAAGGAGGCAAGAGGAGCAGAAAGTAGTACCTTGGGGATCATGGCAATGAATATGGATTGTGTTTTAGAACCACACAGGATTTCCCACAGTTCTACTTGACACTCCAGTCAGACTGACAGCACACATGTTTAGTAGTTGTTTAAATAAAACATTAAGGTAATGATGCTTGGGATTCACCCATGTTTGGTTGTAGAGTGGCACAGATCCTATCATGGATAAGCAGAAGAAAGTCTTCTTTAATAAGTATCATCTAGTTAAGACCTTAAATTCGAAAAATAAATGTCCAATAAATGGATTCTTGTTTGTTGCTTCTGGCCATGCTTCTCCTTACAGGGCAAGGAATCCAAATGGCCAAGGATGGTAGCCCATTTGAGGTTCATGTTCACCTTATAGAGCATGCTTTGTGTCTTCAGTTATCCAGAACTCCATGGTCCAAGGATCTCAAGCTGTTTTGATGGCCTTTATGGATTCTTCTCTGGGTTTATCTCATTAAGGGAAAATATGACCTATGGGTTCACTTTTAGGCTTGGATAAAGAGCACTTGAACTGTTGTTGGGAAGGGTTGTTTTACAGACAATGATGAGATGTACAGGTTAGAGGCTCTACATGTAAATATGTAAAGTTCATGGCAAAAATGGATGGAGTATCAAGACAGGAAGGCATACTCTTTCATTTATACTTATGTTTCAGCATCACAAATTTTATGACTGGCCCTGATGCTACATTACTCTGCCTATACTACACAGAATGGATTGGAGTCAAAACGAAGTATGTAAGCACAATATTTTATGATCTATTGAATATTCCAGGAGAGAGCTTATATGGCCTAATCCAAGGTTGTCACAGCAGGATTGCAGGTAATCTGATACATAAATAGTTGACTAATGTAAGAGCTCACATAGATACATTGAAGATGAAATACCAATTGTCAGTTTTCACAGTTGGGTTGATGATGGCGATTTTTATTGCAGTAATATAAAGTGGAAAATAGTTTACAAAGAAGTTGTATTGACTTCAGTTTGGTGCATAATACATAAAGTTCCTGTGGGAATCAAAGAAGAGTGTACCAACAGAGCATTGAATTTTGTTATACAAAATCTATGTCCTTGAGAAATAAAGTGATGATTTAGTAGAAAATTGTGAATAGCTGTTGCTTCTGAGTAAACAAGATTATTTAAGAATTGCAAGCAAGAAAACAAGAAAGCTAAGAACAAACAAGTAACTAAAGTCAACATTTATGGAATAAAAGTTTAAAAAGAGATTGCAATTAGGTATGTTTTCCAGGAAGTAAATGAAATAGCTGAATAAAATGAGTCAATAATTAAACACAGCTTGTACTTTAACAGTCAATAGTACTTAATACTCCTGGAGGCATAGACTGCAAAGCATTTCAGAAATATTTTAAATACATTTAATTAAATATAATACATAAACAATTTTAAGTAAATTACTTCAAATCAATTATGCTCTGGAAGATGCAGGTTTTAGTGTTCATAAAAATGTGTTTTGTTCAGTAACTATAATCATAATCAAAGTAACTGCACTGTTACATACTGTTTATATTTTGTTGCATTAGAATAATTTAGTTTATTTATTGTTCATAGAGTATTATATATGTCAGGAACAATTTTAAGAACATTCTCATAATCCCATTTAGTCCTCAAGAAAAATTTTATAAAAAAAGTACTATTATCCACCTCTCACAAGTGAACAAACTGGAATTTAGAGAAATTAACTTAGCCTTAATCACGGAGCTCACAAATAGCAAAATTGCATCAGGAAATAAGATAGATATAAAGATACTTTTCTCAAATTTAATTTTGAGTGCTCTTTCTTCAACACTATCATTTATATAATTAATGGTAGGACATCTACATTCTGACTTTCTTATCATAAGCTCACTATTGAAAAACACTGGAATCAACATTGAATTAGCTATTCCTTTCTGCTGCATGATAAGTAACTAGAATACAATCAATTTTAATTGAAGCATTTACACATTAATTTATCTTAACATAATAGCTAACAGTCTTGGCACCTGTACTCATTCAAGTTAAGTAGAAAAAAAGTTAGAACTTGAAAGAATTGAGAATGAAAAAAACCACAATTTGAATAAGTGAATAACCCTAACAAATATTCAAAATTAAAATTATTGAGAACTCATATATCACACAAAATCACAGTTAATTTTAAACATATCCATAGATAATTTAACAGAATGTTAACATAATACAAAATTTTTAAAAATTTAATGGATCTGATTGATTATTATCATGGACAGGAACATTGTTAAGGACCTGAAACACATTTTCCCATTTAATCCTCATGAAATTTTATACAAATATATTTAGTATTTAACAGAGTATTTTTAACAGAGTATTTTTTCTTTAAACATAGAAATAAAATTTTGCATTAGTTCTATTCAAATCATCACAATTTCCTAATTAATGAGACATGGCTAATGAGATATGACATATTTTACTTATTGTAATAACCTCTATATGCTATATGAAATATGAAAATGGAATATCCAAATGGGCTTTGGTTAGCTATTTGATGGTATAGGCTTGTCATAAATATGGATGATGACACTGAGCAATGTAAGATGGATGTTCAATATCAATCAGTATATTCTTGCCAGGAGTCAACCAATGGGAAATTGGGCAAGAAATAAAATATGTATTGAAATGAAAGAAATATTTAATTTCAGAAGATGAATTCAACATAGATATGTTATATACTAATAAATATATGTAAAACATTCATTATTCCTTTTCAGATTGATGAATATGCAAATTTGTTAGAGGGAGAAGAGACAGAAAAGAGACATTCTAGGGAGGCAGACAGATAAGTCTATCATTTCTAAGTACTAATTTCCATAATTACCATTTTTAACTTTCTCTATTATCTACTTTTCTATAACCATTTTCATCAATATTGAAATTTTATGAAGAATCCTCTCAAGGCATAAATACTCTCAAGTACCTTACTTAGATCATCTTAGTTTATTAATTTTTTTATATTCTGAGTTTCCAATTTATCAATTACTCTTTTAATATACTGAGCTTATTTCTATACTTTTTGATTTACCTTATTACTGTCTTAATTTTTATATAATTTAAGATTCACTAAGATGCCAGACAAAGAAAAAAGTAGTGGACTTACTGTTGCCAAGTTGTCAACAGACTAAATGGTAAAGCTTCATACTTCCCCTGCCTGCAATGTCATGACATTATCGTCACACATACCTATATATTTAGCTTTTAACAGGCTAGTCTAACTTTGAGCTAACTAACCTATACCTCAAAACTTTTCTCTCATTTAATTTTTCAACAAAAATATGAGACACCATCTCCTATGTATTAGACACTATGTTTTGGGCTCGTAGAGTAGAAATAAAGCAGTCCCAGATCATATTGAAATCATAGTCTATGGGGGTAGAAAGTAAAATCCAGTGACTGCCATGAAATTTATTAACCTCTCCCATATGTGAATGTCAGGTTCTATGAGTACAAAGAAAATAATGAAACTGTCAATTAGCTACTACTTTTGGAAAATTACATTAGAAGAAGTTGATTTTACTTGAGGTGAGCCCAAGTAACTCCATAAAGAACTTGCTTAAGTAGAAAAGTGGGTTAAGTGTGTTACGCAGAAATAATAAAGACAAAATACTAGGTTAGTATCAGTTGCCCAAAAATCAGAAATTATTTAGAATAAATTAAGTAGAGATTATACATGGAACAGTAGGAAAAGATAGTGCTAGAAAAGGATATGAGGGCCTTGTTCTGTAAAGATGTTTGAAAGTTATTCTCTAAGCTCAAAACAGTAGAATTTTAAAGAAATTTATATATTCATCTAAATTGAAACTTAATCAGTTTGGAAGCACGTGTCTTGACAAGAGATTCAGGCATCAATAAAAGAAACAAAGGAATGTGTTCCTGCAATGACCTAGATCAGGAAGGCATAGCAAGTGTAAGATAAGCATAGTGGTGATGGATTAAGAATGAAACTGGAGTAAAAGATCACCTGTGGAGGAGTGACTAAGAGGCCTGTGATAGAACTTAGCGGTGGCAAGGTTACAGGTGTTAAATAAAGGTGAAAATTGTCTTTACAATAGAAAATGGTAATGAACTATGTCTCTGGAATACAAAGATGTCAGTGATGCAGTAAAGGCAATAGAGTGCACAGATGTGGATCTCAAGAGAAAGGTCAAAACACACATTAAAAAAAGAAATACTATATAGGTGACACAGTTTTGTGGGGGTCACCCAGGGGAATGGGAAGAGTAAGAACAGATGCAAGGATAATCTCCGATTATTTTGCTCAGAGGAAAAAATTTAATCTATTAAAGTTTTAGATTTTTCCCACAATAAAAAGTCATTTCCTTTGAAAACATAAATAACCTTAAATCCATAAAAGTTATCATTAAAATGATTTTTTAAAACACTTTACAATGATCATTATTTTCATCTGACTTTTAATCTAATCTTCACAACATGTTTAGGGGCAGGTTCATCTTGAAATTTGTGAATCTTAAATATCAAGGTCTCTCTCATGCACAGGCTGTTGCTTCCAAGGTTCAGGAAAGGATCCACCAATACGTTTGTATGATTATATTTTAGGTTTGCAAAAGAAATATATTTTAACCAGAGCAGGTTAAGACTACAGTCTTTTTCTGTTTCAGCTGTTCATTTTAATTGGGTATTTGAGGATATTAGTTGGATTAAGTTGGAGATACATTTATATATTTATAGAAGTCAATCACTTCTGTTTACAAGTAGATCATTATTTCCTGGCTCAGTATCAGATGATTCTTCTACTTACATCAGAAGTAAAATCACACTACATTATGTGCAGGTCTTTAGGCACACCAAACTGTTAGTTTAGAAAAGGGACTGTGATTGTAAAATTCTTCTAAATCTTACTCATATATTACAAAGATTTTGTAAAGGCTTTCCCAGTTTGGGAAAACAATTCTAGAAACAGAGTAATAGTTCAAATACAGAGTTATAAAGTTAAAAGGAACTCAGAAGCTATCAAAAATGAATTTCAATGAAATATAGTAGAAAAGTGAGGGATTCTCATTATAGAAAAATTACATAACAGAAGTTTTGTAACAGAAAGAAATGCTCAGAGGATGCCACCAAAAACAGAGACTAAAAGTACGATAGACAGTATCCTGTATTAACTGAGTACATGTCACTAATTTTCTGCACATTTGTTATATGAGTGGTTTGGAAAATTTTTAAGTGCAAAGTTTATTTTAATTTCTTATTCAAAAAAGCTCATTTGGTACTTAATATACTATATTATAAATTATGCATGTATAACTTTACATTGCTTAGCTGTAAAGAACTGCTTAAGCAGCATAAGATGCAGTTCCCACACAAATGAGTTATTACTTCATAATGTCCTTGTCACTGCCATCATAAAATAAAAGAGTTTGAAAATAGTTCTTCAACATTCTCTACACTGTTGTTGTGAAAAGGGAAAGACATATTACATAGTATTGATAAATATTCATGGAATTATTTCTAGATGGTGACTAGGATTTTAATGTCTTTAAATTTAACAGGACACTTAGCAACATGATAGGTAACATTATTTAAAGAGCACTCTCATACAATATCAAATTTTTAATGCAATAATCTACAATAATTGATTTAAACGCATATTGGTGAACTTTATACCTTTTGAAAATCATTACTCTGGTAAACTACTTAGCTTACAGTGTAATTAATTTGAAATTCTTAAAAAATTAATTATTGCCAAAATATAACTGCAGAAAATAGAGATTGTTTTATTCTGCAAGGATATCACACTGAAGGATAGAATGGCCCAAAACTCCATAAAATCATTCTAATACATTATATCATTCATAACATATTTAGAGATGAATAAAAAAAAACAAGATCTCATTTCTCATAATTTTAATCCTTCAGTTTGTGCTGTCCTGGGCATTTCAAAATTGTGAAACACCCAGACACAAAATACTCCCTTTATAGAATGGGAGGGATTATTTCAGAAAACTAACCACTTTCATATCTCCATGGTGTTATTTAGATATACACACATTTCCTCATGAAATAAAACTTAGTATTTGAATCCTTATAACTTTTAAATTTTCTTTTTATTCCATACAAGAAATGATATTCTTTTAAAATCAGGGTGGGCACATTTTACTTCTCCAAATCTGAAAATGTATTCCAGATTTTTTCAAGGGAGCTTTTCCAGCTTCTAAAGTAGGTCTCTACATTTAGATCTTCAGAGAAATGCACATAAAAGGTATTTTTCCTGAAATTTTTTCAATGTAAATGTATGTATAATGTGAAACTGACTCCCTTTCACATTACCTAAAAGTTGTCAGGTTCTCTACTTAATTAGTCACTTTTCCATCACTGAGCTGCAATAGTTGACACACAATATTTAAAGGAGGAGCTTCAGCTCACAGTTTCACCAGATTCAGTCTATTGTCAGATGTCTGCAAGGCAGAAATGGCAAAGCCAAATAGCATGGCAAAGAAAATCTGCTCACAACATTGCAACCAGGGAGCAGAGAAATAAAGGAAGAGCCAGAAACAAGTATATACTCTTTCAATGGACACCCAAAGCCACCTCTTCTGATCAGATGCCATATCTAAATGTGATCATTTTAAGGGACATTTTAGATTTAAACCAAAACATTTCATTCCTGGCCCCCCAAAAGTTAAAGCCAATCTCATTATATAAAATGCCTTTAATCTATCTCTAAGAGTTGCCAATCTCTTAACAGGTCCAGCATCACTGAAAAGCCTAAGTTCAAAGTCTGAGACAGAGGTTATCTATTAGCTATAAATCCTTAAATTTTTAAAAAGAAGTTAAACATTCCCAACACAGAGTGCCACAAGGTAAAAATTCCCATTCTGAAAAGGAGGAATAGGGAAATAGGGAGAGATCAAATCAAAGCAAAAATAAAATCCAACAGGTCAAATATTAAATCCTATGGCTGCATGTCTAGCACCATGGGCAGGTTTGTGTTGAGAAGTGAGTTCCAAAGGACTTTGGTGGCTCTGCCCCTATGTCCTTGTGCATGCTAGCCCTTGTGCCTCTCTGTTGGGATGGTTCTACTCACTATTTTCAGTAACCCTCAACAATCATTCCATATGCTTGGCATGCTCAACTTCTTGGCATTTTCACTGAGCATTCAGCTTCATTTTCCCCAGTTTCATGCACTGCTCTCCCATCTGTTCCTGGCAGGCACACATTGTTGTCTGGCCTCCCAGACCTCATTATGAAATTTCAATGGAAGCTTCTGAAACTCCTATACTGCATGCCTAAAAAAACAGCACCACATAGATAATGCCCAATTTGAACAGCAACCAGACCCCATTGGACCATGGCTGCAGTGGTCTTTGGTGGATGATTGAACTTAAAGATACACTTCCTTAGGTGGTCCTCAATGATCAAGCATCAGGCTCTCTTCTGAAATGAAAGAGTTGCAGGTTTTCAAATTTGAGCCTACTGTGGGTAAGACCTTGACAATTCTGTGATGGTCACAAGGACATCTTTTGGTTCATCCTTGTATAAAGTATTTGATTTCTTTAAATGCTGATCTTTTCAGCACCAGTGTTCTTCTTTGCCCAAATTTTGCAAGTGTTTCCATTACAAAGAAACTGATCACTTCTCAAATCATTAGTCTCTGCCTTTTTATCCTGATTCTCACAGCAGAGTAGCTAAAAACATACAGGAGTACCAATACCAAAACCTGAATCTCAGCTACCTTGCAATTTCCTCCATGAGATTAATTAGCCTACCACCCTTAATCTTAATCTTGGACAAAGTAAAACATAAATTCTTAGCCAAAATGAAATACAAATCCCCTCTAGTCATTTCCAGTAATCCTCATACCCAACAGAAATCTCATGGCTCTGGCCTTTCATTGATGGCATTTCCACCAGCATCCTGGACTTGAGTTCTGACCACAATTATTCATTATATTCTGTATACAGCAATCTGGGGCTTCTCTATCTGATATCTCAAAGAATTTCCACACTCCTCCCACAGATCACTTCAAAAACCTCTTAAACCACTTGTTCAAGTAGTCATAGCAATGACCCAACCTCAAGTGCTAATTTTTGTATTAGTCACTTTTCTCACTAAGACACAATAATTGATATCCAAAAAGAGAGGACGAAAGGTTCATGTCAGCCCACACTTTCAGGGGACTTAGCATATGTTTTAGCTGCCTTAGAGGCAGAAACTTGGGCATGTGTCAGCACCCTTCTAGAAGAATTTTCAAGGAAGAAAAGAGAGGAAAAGAGTGCCCAGAACCTCCACCGTGGGCCTGTCCTGCCACCGGGAACTTAGCAGAAGCCTGTATCAGGGGTAAGCTGCCCAGAACCTCCACCGTGGGCCTGCCCTGCCAGCAGGAACTCAGCGCAAGCCTGCCTCAAGGGTAGGCTACCCTGAACCTTCCCTGCGGGCCTGCCCTGCCACTGGGAACATTGAGGAGGCCTGCCCAAGACTGAAAACTGCCCTGGACTACTACAGATGGGCCCACTCTCCCACCTGGAACATCAGAAGATCTCAGCGGGTTCCAGTTAGTGTGAGAAAATTTGGAACTTTGCTCCCAGGTGTTGAACTTTGGACTACACCAGATTGACTCTATCAATGTGGTGAGTATACCCCTAAAATAGAGTCATACAGGGGATAAATAGGGCCAGTAGTAAAACCCCCTCCAACTACCTATAAGATTTTGGTGTGTCTGAAAATTGTGTGATCCGCTCCTACACATAGAAGACACCAGGCAGAGTGAAAATGACAAAACGAAAAAGCAAATGCAAAATGCAGTCTCAAACATATAGTTCACCAGAAGCAAGTATAGGAGACACTGAAATAGAGGACACCAAAAGTAACATACCGGGAATCTCTGAAAAGATAGCCAGTGAAATAAAAAAACAAATGCATCAGGCTATAAAGGAAATCAAATTAGAAGTAGTCTCCCATGTAAAGATAGAAATAGCAACTTTAGTAAAGGAGTAGTTGAATGCAGCTAAAGAACAACTAGAGAAAAAGTACATGAGCATGGGAAACTGATTGAAACTTTGAATGAGCAATATAGAAAACAAGCAGAATTCATGCAACAAACTCAAAGAGACATCTAAGAAACAAAAAATTCTATTGAAAGTGTGCAAAACCGCCTAAAGGAAGCTGAAGATAGGATTTCAGACATTGAGGACAGGATCATAGTTAGTGATCAGGAAAGGACAGAACTTTTAAAAATAATGAAGCAGCATGAAATGACAATCCAGAAGCTTCATGATGATGCCAAGAACAACAATATAAGAATAATGGGCATTAGTGATGATACAGGAGTGCAGGCAAATGACATACATAAAGTATTTACAGAAATAATAGCGGAAAATTTCCCAAACATGGGGCAAGAATCTGATATGCAAATAAGTGAGGCATATAGAACACCAAACAGTCACAATCAACATAAATCTACACCCAGACACATAATAATTAAGATCTTAGACCTAGAGCATACAAACAGAATATTAAAAGCTGTCAGAGAAAAGACACAACTCACCTATCAGGGAAAGCCCATTAGAATCATGGCAGACTTTTTAGCACAAACACTCAAGTCAAGAAGAGATTGGAGTGAGGTATTTCAAGCCCTGAAATAAAACAGTCTTCAACCCAGACTGATGTACCCAGCAAAACTTTCATTCAAATTTAATGGAGAAACAAGATACTTCCATGACAACAACTGAAGAAAATCATGTACAGCAAACCAACCCTACAAAGAGTACTGAAGTACATATGAGACAGAGATAAAAATGACCACAATCCCCAAAACAACAGAAAGAAATGTCCAGGTAGGATAAGCAATTAAATAAGAGGAAAAGCAGAAAGAAACAACTGGAACATAACATGGCAAAGTTGAGCCAGTACATATCAGTGCTATCCATAAATATAAACAGCCTCAATTCACCTATAAAAAGAAATAGATTAACAGAATGGATCAAGAAACATGACCCCACAATATGCTGTATACAAGAAACACATCTGACCCAAAGGGAAACTCATAGATTAAAAGTCAAAGGATGGAAAACAGTATTCCATGCAACAGGAACCCAGAAACAAGCAGGGGTAGCTATTCTATTTGCAGACAACATGAACTTCAAACCAAAAATGATTAAAAAAGATAGAGAAGGTCACTACATACTTGTTAGTGGTAAAATTCAAGAGGAAGAACTAACAATTATAAATATATATGCACCAAATACAGGAGCACCCAACTATATAAGACAGATACTAATGGACATGAAAAAACAAATACACAAGAACACAATTATAACAGGAGATCTTAACAGTCCATTGTCACAAAGAGATAGATCAACTAGACAAAAAGTCAGCAAAGAAATAACAGAACTGAATCATGTCTGTGAGCAATTGGACTTAGTAGATGTTTACAGAGTGTTCCACCCAACCCCATCAGAATACACATTCTTCTCAGCTGCACATGAGACATTTTCCAAAAAAAGACCATATATTATCCCTTAAAACATTCTTAAGTAAATGCAAAGGTATTGAAATCATACCATGCATAATATCTGACCATAGTGCACTGAAATTGGAAATTAATGGCAAAAGAAATTGTAAAACCTGCATAAATACATGGAAATTAAATAATGGCCTTTTGAACAACCAGTGGGCTACATATGAAATTAAGAAATAAAACAATACCTACAATTCAATGAAAATATAGAAACAACATACTGTAATCTGTGGGATGCAATGAAAGCAGTCTTAAGAGGGAAATATATAGCAATAAATTGTCATATCAAGAAAACAGAATGAGTAAAAATAAACAACCTTATGCTCCATCTCAAGCTTCTAGAAAAAGAAGAGCAAGCTAAACCCAAAGCTCATAGAAGAGAGGAAATTGTAAAGAGTAGAGCAGAAATCAATGCAATTGAAACTAAAAAAAAAGAGAATTAATGAATCAAAAAGCAGGTTTTTTGAGAGAATCAACAAAGTTGACAAACCCCTAGGTAACCTTATCAAGAGAAAGAAAGAAAAAACTCAAATTCATGCAATAAGAACTGAAAAGGGAGAAATTACTACAGATCCCATGGAAATTCAAAAGATCATGAATACCTACTTTGAAAATCTCTACTCACATAGAGGGGAAAACACAAAGGAAATGGACAGATTCCTGCAAAAAATGAATGAACTACCAAAGCTCAACCAAGAAGATATAGCAATTTTGAACAACCCAATATCAGCTATTGAAATTGAAAATGTGATTCAAAACTTACCAACAAAGAAAAGTCCAGGTCCTGCTAGATTCACAGCTGAATTCTACAAGAAATTTAGAGAAGATTTGATGCCAGTACTCCTTAAACTCTTCAATGAAATTGAGAAAAAAGCAATCCTCCCTAAATCATTCCTGGAGGCAAGTATTACTCTGGTACCAACACCAGAGAAAGATGCAACCAAAAAAGAGAACTATAGGCCTATCTCACTAATGAACATTGATGCAAGGATTCTCAACAAAATACTGGCAAATAGAAGGCAGCAATTCATCAAGAAGATTATACATCATGACCAAGTGGGGTTCATTCCAGGAATGCAGGGATGGTTTAAGATATGCAAATCGATACATGTAATACACCACATCAACAGAACCAAAAACAAAAACCACATGGTCATCTCAATAGATGCAGAAAAAGCTTTTGATAAAGTCCAACACATATTCAGGATAAAAACCCTTCAGAAACTTGGAATACAAGGTGTCTACCTCAACCTTATAAAGGCCATCTATGACAAACCAACAACCAACATTATACTAAATGGACAAAAACTGAAAGCTTTTACTTTAAAATCAGGAACAAGACAAGGATGTCCACTCTCACCACTCCTTTTCAGTATTGTTGTGGAAACACTAGCCAGGGCAATCAGACAAGAGAGAGAAATAAAATGAGTAAAGATAGGAAAGGAAGAAGTTAAATTATCACTATTTGCAGATGACATGATACTCTATATAGAAGACCCAAAAAACTCCATTAAAAGACTGCTAGAGGTAATAAACAAGTTCAGTAGTGTAGCTGGATACAAAGTCAATGCTCAAAAATCAATAGCATTCCTATACAAAAACAAAAAACTCACTGAGAGAAATTATGGAAATATCACCCTTTACAACAACATCTAAAAAAAATGAAATAATTAGGAATCAACCTAACTAAAAATGTAAACGAACTGTATGCTGAAAATTATACTATACTGAAAAAGGATATTGAAGAGGATATTAGAAAATGGAACGACATTCCTTGCTATTGGTTAGGAAGAACCAACATTGTGAAAATGGCTATACTCCCAAAACTGTTAACACAGATTTAACACAATCCCAATCAAAATACCATTGGCATACCTCACAGATCTAGAGAAAACACTCCTAAAATTCATTTGGAAATGGAAGAAACCTAGAATAGCAAAGGCAATTCTAGGCAACAAAAACAAGGCAGGAGGCATCTCTATTCCTGACTTAAAACAGTACTATAAAGCCACAGTGATAAAATCAGCTTGGTACTGGAAAAGAAACAGACCTGAGGACCAATGGAACAGATTAGAGGATGCAAGCACAACTACAAAGATACTCAGCCATCTGATATTTGACAAAGGGGCTAAATATGTCCACTGGAAGAAGGATACCCTCTTTAATAAATGGTGTTGGAAAAATTGGCTCTCTACGTGCCAAAGACTGAAACTAGATCCATGCATATAACCATGCACAAAATTAAAGTCTAAATGGATCAAAGAACTCAATATTAAAACAGAAACACTAAATCTACTGGAAGACAAGGTAGGTAGAAGTCTTGGAGATATAGGGGTAGGCAGAGAATTCATGAGACAAATACAAAGTGCATGGGAAACACTTCAAAGAATCAACAAATGGGATCTCACATTATTGAGAAGTTTCTGCACTTCAAAGGAAATCACCAACAGAGTGAAAATAAAACCAACAGAGTGGGAAAGAATTTTAACTAGCAACCCCTCAGACAAAGGACTTGTGTCCAGAATATATAAAGAATTGAAAAACATCAAGCCCCCCAAATTCAAAGACCCTCTCCAAAAATGGGCATCTGTGATGAACACACAATTCTCTGAGAAAGGTATACAAATGGCAAATAAATACATGAAGAAATTTTCACCATCACTGGTCATTGGAGAAATGCAAATTAAAACAACATTGAGATATCACCTTACTCCCGAAAGAATAGCTGCCATCAAGAAATCAACTGATAACAAATCTTGGCAAGGCTGAGGGGAAAAAGGAACACTGCTCCACTGTTGGTGGGAATGTAGACTGGTGCAACCATTATGGAAATCCATATGGAGAATTCTCAGAAGACTAGGATTGGAAGTTCCATTCAATCCAGCTATCCCCCTCCTGGGTATTTTCCCTGAATAACTGAAAAGTTCATATCACAGTGATATATGTGCACCCATGTTCATAGCTGCACAATTTGTGATAGCTAAATCCTGGAAACAACCAAGATTCCCATCAACTGCAGAGTGGATAAAAAAGATGTGGCATTTTTATACAATGGAATATTACTCAGCTATAAAAAGGATGGTCTTGAGGCCTTTATAGGCAAATGGAGACAACTTGAGACTATCCTCATTAGTGAAATAAATAAGAATCATATTTATAAATATCATGTTGTGTCTCTAGTGTAAAAAGTAAATAAGAACTACAAGTGTAATAAAACCAAAATGTGTAATTGCTATTGTAAAAAAGAGAGGAAAAGAAAGTACTCTAAGGGATATAACTGCATGTAAGTTTGAGTGTGTAAAATAGATGACCATATTGCTGAATCTTTGTTGGATCTTTGAGCAAAACTGTTTGTAGTCTGACTGTTTCAATATTTACTATGTACCCTTTAACTTTGTAACATGAACAACTACATCCAGGATGACAGTACATAATTTATAAATTACTGATTTCTTAGTGGGGCTTTTTCTCATTCTCCTTTTTCTTTCTTTCTTTTAGAATTCTGTATTGTTGCTACTCTTTTTTCTGTTTTGTTTTGTTTTTCTTCTCTTTAAATAAAATTTTTAAAATGTATAATTGCTATTGTAAAAAAAAGAGGAAATAGGAAGTGCTATAAAAGATATAGCTGCATGTATGTTTAGATGTGTGGGATTAATGACCATATTTCTAGGTTCTTGTTGGATTGTTGAACAGATCTGTTTGCACTCTCACTGCTTTAGTGTCCACTTTGTGTGTTTTAATCCTGTAACTTGAATAACTATTTCTAAAATACAATATGTAATGTATCAACTAGTGATTTCTTACTGTTTATCTTCTTTTCTTGAAATTCTGTAATATTTCTACCTTTTTCCTGTTTTTTTCTCTTTAAATAAAAAATGTATAATTGCTATTGTAAAAAAGAGAAAATAGGAAGTGCTGTAAAAGATATAACTGCATGTATATTTATGTGTGCAGGATTGTTACCCATATTTCTTAGTTCTTGTTTGATTGTTGAACAGATCTGTTTGCAGTCTCACTGCTTGAGTGTCCATTTTGTGTGCTTTAATTTTGTAACTTGAACAACTATTTCTAAAAGAGCAATATGTAATTTATCAGCTAGTGATTTCTTACTGTTTATGTTTTTTTTTTGAAATTCTGTAATATTTCTCTCCTTTTTCTGTTTTATCCCTTTAAATAAAAATTTTTTTAAAAAAGAGAGAGGAAAAGACTTGCTTTGGGGGGAAGGAGTTTTAGTTTTTATAACTTGCTTTGTGGAAGAAAAATCTGTTTTTCTAGGACTGACTTTGAGGCAAAGAGATAGGAGATGGGAGATGTTCTTAGTCATGGCAGAGAAAAATATTCAACACTCACAACTTAAAAGAGAGACTTATTTTTGGCTTATGGTTTGTGGAGGTTTCAGTCCATAGTTTACTGACTCCAAGAGAGCACAGTATGGCAGCAGGGCATAATGGAGGAGAAGTTACTCACATATTGAAGGCTAAAAGAAAAAAGTGAAGGAAGGAGTCAGGGAGATACACTCTTCCAAAACACACCCCTAGTGAACCACCTCCTTCAACCAGGCCCCATCTCCAAAGAGTAAGGCTGGTGCTTCCATATTCTAGCCTTCCAAAAGCCTCAACTATGAAAACATGAAACTATTGGGGTCATCTACATATAAAGTTTAACAGAACAGAAGGGCAAGGTCACAAAGACCTTGCTTCTTAGATCTTTGCAATTTCCTTCAGTTTGAAGTATTCACAGGTCAAGATTTAATACTTTGGAGCTCCAAAACCAGAATCTGGGAGGAGTCTGTGAAACTATAATACTAATGAGACAGATCCACAACATCTAATTAGTGTCATGTTTTTATGCATATTCAGTCCTTTAAATATCTTATGTGATAGATTGAATTGCTGGTTCTTTACATACATTGCTACATTATTTATTTACACAGAATACCTCACCATATTTCATACAAACTATAGCTTTATTTAAAAGAAAAAAAGAGTATCAGTTTACATGTGTTTTCCTACTAAATATTTAGCTTTTAAAACAGAAACTCAATATATAAGATCACAAAATAAGAGTTGAGTTTCTAATGTAAAGCAGTGTTTCAGTTTCTCATTGTAAAGTTACTGTTTGTATCCTCATATTTGTTAAATTAAATCTTAAAAATTAAAATTTTCTTTTTAATAGATCTAATACAATTTTTGACAAAGTAATTAGTTAATATTATTATGTTTTAGTACACACAACACTACCTGAGGCTTTAGTTAATATTTGCCCATAAATCTATTAATTGGCAACTCACTACATTGGCAACATATATTAACTTTCAATCATTCTACGGTTGACTTCAAGATATTTTCTCTAAAAAAAAACCTACAAAACTTTTTAAACATTTGAGACTATTTATCATAAAGGAGTAGAAGAAATATAGTTCAAAGGAATCATCTTGATCATTGTGATAAGAAAATAATTGAAGATTTCACAAAGGTTCAACTAGACTGGCATCCTGCCATTTTAATAAACCTCTGTATTATGCTGGCCCTATCTGTACACATTGACTGGAACATTGCACTCTGTGTTCTTCATAAATGGCTTGGAATAAATAACATTGTGCAATAATCATTACAAGACAATTTGACTAGTGCTTATAGGTCTTCAGTTGTCAAGAGAAATGAAGGAAATTATCCAGAACTGATAAGGTAGCAATGATATTCAGCAGATGATGGTAAAAAAAACAAGAAAAATAAATAAAATTGGTGGTCAAATCTTATTTCACCTCATTGAGTTAAGATTGCTTTATGACTACAAAATAATTTTTCAGACCAGTGCTATGGTTAGTGTTATAATCAAACACAAATGTATTTATTTATATTAGTACTGAGCTTTGTATCTCAACTAGTCAGGTAATTGAAAAGCTAGATCATGTTAGAAAATAGAAGTGAATAATTTTAAAAAGTAAAGCATATATATTTTTATTCAAGACAAAAATGTGTTTAAAAAAAACAAGCCAAAATAAGAGCCCTCATAATAAATAAATAACTGCTTGACCTAAAACTGTGAAAATTATGATGTGTGCTGTGTGACAAAAAGGCTGGGTCCTGGGAATTAATCAAAGCATTGACACTAAGGTGAATAAAATATTTTCAGTGATAGTGCAGTATTATAATAGAAGCTCTATATTGTGAGAATTCTAGTTCCCAGAATTGAGTTGTTGTCATTCTAGTATCCAAATAATACAGTATCATAGTGATCACTGGAGATAATGGAAAATTGCACCTATTCCTAGATCAAGTATAATTGTGCAAATGTTACAGATTATTTAGTTTGCTTTCTCATGGAGGAGCACCTTGTGCTTATAAGGAAAACATGTTCCTCTTTTTGCATTATATATTAGTAGAATAATAATAGACCATTTCATTCTCTAAATCACAGATGTAAGCAATCAGTATATTTTTCAAAATATCTGATTCAAAGTAGGGCTGATTTAAGTGCATAGGGAGAAATGGAGTCCATTAATATACAAAGTAAATAGAGACACAAGTTGTATGGAGCTATCATCCTAAATGTACTCATGTTTTCTTTTACAACTTTGTGAATGTGTATTTGGAGAGAGCTTATCAATGAATAGAATGGTTGCAATATTTAAAAAGGGCTGGGAAATGTTCCTTCAAATGGACCAGTTTATTCCTGGAGGTAAGCTACAAGATATAACATGAAATACAGGCTATATTGTTTTGTTCAATGCAGCATGGCCTCGTCTATTTATGAGAATCATATACTACTATATAATGCTAAAACACATGACCTTCTCTCTGGTCTCAGGGCCACTTCCTGTCAAAATTTTGATGCCTTTCATATCACATATAAACTTTTGTGACAATATCAAAGTTTCTGGTAATAAACTAGACAAGCTCCTCCAAGGAATTGTAATATATGCCTACAGGACAGTAAATATCTCCTATCCTGAATATTAGTTCTAAAGTATTTGATAAGAGTTTAACCATTTTCAGAGTCAAGTCTTCTTTTTTTATTTAAAGAAAAAAACATGAAAAGGGTAGAAATAATACAGAATTTAAAAAAGATAAACAGTAAGAAATCACTAGTTGATAAATTACACATTGTTCTCTTAGAAATTGTGGCTCAAGTTATAAAATTAAAGCATACAAAGAAGACATTCAGACAGTGAGACTGTACACAGCTACACATGCATGAGACTTTAAATGTATTTCTGTCCTTTCTGTATTAGAGGAGAAAACAAAACACAGTAACCTAAAACAAAACAAATTCCTATTAAAAACATGAAACCAAAAAGTCATATAAAACCACAGTTCAAGTTGATCTACAATGGTTACTGTGTTGTCTCTAGTTATCTACAATAGAATTGTCTATATCATCAGGCATATTTGAATATAGCAGTATAACTGAATATAGCAGTACATAACAATATTAGTAAAAACAAAACTTGTAGACAATGTAAAACTTTAAAGGCTGGTAATAATCAAACCAGAGTGGGTATCCTAGTGAATTTTGTCATGTTCAGTGTAGTTGCCTATACTATCAGACTTGATACTATCAATCATAACAGCTTTGAATAAAATCTGTCAATACAAAACAGCAATCTAACAAACCAGATTCAATTCAGATCAGTCATGGTAAAACAGTGTAAGTTATACAGAGCTTCAGATTAAGTTAATAGGAAATTAAGGATGGTTATCATACTATATCCTGCAATTTTCAGGATAACTGTCTTTGCCCTCAAATCTAGTACAAGTAGACAAACTGGAACAGAATATAATCCATCTAAGCAGAGTGGTGTGAGTAATGTGGGTTTTAAATCCTGGTACACTATTAACAATATCCTCTGCCTTCTTTTTTAAGGCTATTCTTCCCTTTTAACTCCCACAGGGTGCTGCACATTTTGGGTCCCACCAACTTCCTCAGTTTTTAGATTGGGGGGGGGGCAACCTGCTATTTACCTAAGTGGTTCTGAAACTTCTCACTCCTAGACTTGATCTCAAGTTGTATTCTTTTACCTACAAAAGGCTCAAGAGTTTCCTTCATTATAGCTGAGTAATTCTCTACTGCATGTAAGTATCCTGTCTTTCCATCTCATCTGCCACTTCTAGTCAGGATGGTGATCGAGTTGCCCCTATTTCTCTCTGGCTCCCTGTCACATAGAGCATTGTTTTCTCATATTTGATGTTTGGTCCATAAACCCTTTCTCAGGTTGATTATATTTCCTATACAGAGCATCTCAATGGACCCTACCTCCTGATCTACTCGGCCTGTATTTTTTTTTAGTGTATTAAGGTCATCTATGTTAGAGATTATAGCTAACCTTCTCTGCCTCATTTCTGCTATGCTATTTTTCTGCCATTGTTTGTCTACTCTTCTCCTTCATTCTACTGCCTGCCCCATTCATTGAGGCCCTTCCACCACTGTTCCTGAAATCCTGGTATTTTTTTCTCTTTCTCTCTAGAATGTCCTTCAGTATTGGACATTATGTATGGTTGGTTGGTGGTCACAAATTCTCCCAGGTCCTCTTTGTAATGGAAGCATCTTGTTTCTTCATTAATTTCTAGTGACAGTTTTGCAGGGTACATCAATCTGGGCTGGAGGTTATTTTCTTTCAGGGCTTGGAATACTTTGTTCCAAGCTCTTCTTGATCTGATGGTCTGTGTCAAGAAGTCTGCCATGATCTTGATGGGTTTTCCTTTATAGGTGATCTGTTTCTTTTCCCTGATGGCTTTTAATATTCTGTTTTTATATTGAACTTCTGGTATCTTGATATTACATATCTGGGTGTAGCTCTGTTTTGGTTGTAGGTGGCTGGAGTTCTGTATGCCTCATATACCCAAATATCATTTTCTTTTCCTATGCTTGGGAAGTTTTCCTTAATTATTTCTGTGAATAGTCTTTTTAATTCACCTGTTTTCTTTCTGCTTCTTCACTCAAAAATTTGTAATTCTTAAATTATAGATTCTCTTGTCATCTTCTAGCCTTTGCATTGTTACTGCCTGTTTCCTTGTTATTTTTAAGAGATCTTTCCTTTCATGATCACACATTGCAAACTTGTCTTCAAGTTTTGATAGTCTATCCTTAGTTTCTTTGAAGCAGTTTTGCCAGCTTTCAATGGAGTTTTTAATTTCCTGATAATCTCTTTGAATCTGCTTCATGTATTCTGTTTTCTTTATATTCTTTATCAAATGTTTCTTTTTGTGTGCTCCTCCCTTCTTCCATCTGTGTCTTCTTGAAACATGTTTAGCATTTCTTTTATTAAACTACTTATATCTTGCTTTACCTGATTTAATATTTCAGTTTTGAGCTCATCTATAAGGTCCTGAAGATATCTCTTAATGTCAGTGAAATCATGTCTAATGTTGCATGTTTTCTGCCATCAGTCTCTTTTGGATTTCCCTCTCCTGGATCAATGTTCTTAGGGTTTTGGGCTGGGGGCTTTTTCTTGTTGTTTCTTTCTCTTGTCATATTTTTGGTTTCTTCCATACAGGTGTGTAGTGGAGGTCCCAGCCCCTTTCCTTGTTGGTTATGGTTCTTCTGAAGCATGCTGGTAAGGGATTTCTGCCCTCTCCTGTTTGTTTTTGGTCATTGAGGTGTAGGCAGGGGCAGCATATGCTGTCGCCTCCTCACCAGGCCAGTCACCCTTTGGGGGCCTTCACTGGGTTAGTGTGTGCTTCATGTCAGGAATTGGTTTGGGATGGCTTATTGGGTCCTGGCCAGAGGCCAAGCAGATCCCACCAATCTGCTCTGGGAAGGGAGAAACCAACTGAAGTCACTGTTGTTCCTAGTTCAGGCTCCCTCTGCCCAATTCCAACATGTCATCCACTTGACCATGCCCCTCCTATGGGGAGATTCCTATTCCTAGCACTCACTGTGGTCCAATGGAGGTCCCCCACCAGCCCCACTCTCCACTGGGACTGGCAACCTCGGCCTTGAGTGCGATTGGTTAGTTTGCAGCAGTGAGGTTTTGGGTGCTTTGGTGGTTTTGAGCCACTCTGGCCAGTTGCAGTGGGTCGTGGGCTGCTCGAGTTCAGGCTGCTCTGACCAATCACAGCAGTGGCATGAATTCAGGCTGCTGGAGAGTGCTGTGGCCACTAATCTCAGCTTCTGCAATGTACCCCAGGACTTCATGTTTGACCAGCTCTTTTGCCTTTAGTTTCTTCCTAGGTTGAGAGGATACATGTCCCCCTGTTCTGACCTCTCCAGGGTGCCCAACCACAGCATCCATTGTCTCTCTCAGGGGAGGCCCCGCATCCCACCATCCATCAATCCACCATCCTCTCTTTCTCTCCAGAGTCAAGTCTTCTTTATTTCAAGTTAGAAACCTGGCAATCATCATTTTAAAAAAATAGAAAAAAAAGATAGAAATGATACAAAATTTCAAAAAATAGGATATTAACAGTTTAAAATTGCATATTGTTTTGTTAGAAGTAGGTGCTCAAGTTACAAGATTTAGTGATAAAAATGATCAGTCAATGAAAGCACAAAGTTTTTGATAAACTAATAGAGATTAGCAATATAATTATCTGCATATATTAGTATACCTATATACATATAATCTTGTATCTCTTGTGTGGCGCCCTTTTCTGTCCATGCCACATCCTAGTCCATCCACGCCTTGTGACAATCGCTTCTCCAGGAAAAGGACACCGCATGTGGGAATTGGGCGTGGGGATCTTGGAATGTTTTGTGCTGATAATTGTAATTTGTGTAGTTCACATGTGTATGTTTTTATGTAATGCTCAATATGGAGTCGAGGGTGGAGACTCCAGGGGGGTTACTGGAGGTCCTCTAGATAACCCCTTTGTGAGGACTGGTTGTGGGGTTTTGCCTTCTGTGAGTAGTGTGAGAGAGTTTATGCGGGAGCTTTGGGTGGGAGAGCTCATGGAGGATTTGCGGGGTTCCTGTGAGACAACTGCCCTGAGACACTGGACAGGCAGCCAAAGACGGGCAACTAGGACACATATGTTACACCACCAGCCACCTAAGACAGGCACAGGACCTATTGCTGTCCTGCAGGCCCATGACGGGTAAGGCCTGGTTGGGTTCATATGAAGAGTCCTTGACCCAAGACAGGCGCTGTTCTACAGGCAACCAAAGACGGGCAACTAGGACACATATGTTATGCCACCAGCCACCTAAGACAGGCACAAGACCAATTGCTGTCCTGCAGGCCCATGACGGGTAAGGCCTAGTTGGGTTCATATGAAGAGTCCTTGACCTAAGACAGGCGCTGTCCTCACAGGGACTGCCATACTCCCATAAGTGATAAGGGAAACAATGTAGGGAGCGGCACAATAGCCTCACACATCTCTCCCTCCTGCAGGCATTCAGGTGCATTGGCTTACATTTCCCAAGCTAGCTAAGTAACAAGATTGAGATGTTAATTGATACCTATTGCCCTGAGCCTGGGGCGCTCCCTGCTTGGGGTTGAGGTTAATTGAAACCTATTGTTTAGGATTGTCTCTGCCTGGCCCTGGGCCTGGGGCACTTCCTAGTTGGGGCTGGGGGTTGCTGCCAAGGTTAGCAAATATATATTCCAGCTTCTAAAAAATAAAGCGGATTCAGATTCACTCACAGACTGGTGTGCAGTGTCTTCTGTCTCTCACTCGCCGACTCCCTGTCCACCTTTGGGAAACCATAGCCCTGCCGCAGCTGGACTCCGGCACTCTTGTTCATTTTGAATCTTATTACTCTTTCAGTTTTTTTTTTTACACTAGGGAGACAGTTAAATATGTACAAATGAGTTTGATTTATTTCACTTATAAGTATGGTCTCAAGTTGCCTCCATTTATCTATAAAAGCCTCAAGATTATCCTTATTTATGTCTGAGTAATATTCTATTGTATAAAAATACCACATCTTTTTAATCTATACTGTGGATTATGGGCATTTGGGTTGTTTTCAAGATTTAGCTATTACAAAGTGTGCTACTATAAACATGGGTGCACATATATCACTGTGGCACAATGTTTTCAATTTTGGGGGGAAAATACCCAGAAAGAGAATAGCTGGATTGAATGGGACTTCCAAACCTACTTTTTAAGGAATCTCTGCACTGATTTCCACAGTGGTCGTACCAGCCTACACTCCTACCAAGAGTGGAGAAGCATTTAAAGCTACCATGATAAAATCAGCCTGGTATTGGCAAAAATAAAACAGACCAGAGGATCAATGGAACAGATTAGAAGATGAAGGCACAACTACAAAGACATTTAGTCACCTTATTTTTAACAAAGGGGTTAAACATGTTCACTGGAAGAAAGATAACAATGGTGCTGGGAAAACTGGCTTTCCCAAATGCCGAAGACTGAAATTAAACTCATGTCTATCACTATGCACTCAACTAAAGTCAAAATGGATTAAAGACCTAAATGTTAAAATAGAAACACTAAATCTACCCAAAGACAAGGTAGGTAGAAATCTTGGAGACATAGGGGTAGGCAAAGAGATCATGGATAAGTTATAAACAGCACACGAAGTACTTCAAAGGATAAACAAATAGGATCTCATCTTATTAAAATGTTTTTGCACTTCAAAAGAAATCACCAACAAAATGAAAAGAAAACCCACAGAATGAGAAAGAATTTTAGCTAGCTTCCCCTCAGACAAAAGATTTATATCTAGAACATATAAAGAAATGAAAAACATCAGGCCCCCCCAAATTCAAAGACCCAATCCAAAAATGGGCAGCTGAGATATACATTCACTTCTCCAATGAAGATATAGAAATGGAAAATAAATACATGAAGAGATGTGTAACATCACTGGTCATTTGAGAAATACAAATTAAAACAGCACTGAGATTCCATCTCACTCCAGAAAGAATGGCTGCCATCAAGAAATCAACTGCTAACAAATGTTGGCAGGGCTGTGGAAAAACAAGAATGCTTCTGGCAATCATCTTTCACATCCCCATTCTTATTTACATCCTACATGTAACATAGCATCAATTACATTTAACTCTATTACAGTATGTTTGGAATCTTCCTGCTTTTCTCTTTTGGTCTGTAAGACAAACCCAACCACCAGCATGTTCTGAACCACTGTAGTAGTTTCTTAACCATTCTTTTCCTTTCTAGTGTTGCTCTTTTTCAAGCCAGTTTCCATATACCAACCAGCAATTTTTAAGACTATAATATTATACTGCATTTTTATATTAAAAGGAAGGGGGCACAATGCACACTGTATATAATTAAACATTCTTTTTCTCCTTACCTTTGTTTATGATTTGTTTAGCTTCTCTTTTTAGTACATTTCTATATGAAACATTGTGATTCATTTTTTTCATTCTTTTTCTTTTCCCTCCTTTCCCTCCCCATCCATCACTTGATCCTAATCAATTTAAAACATAAATGTATTGATGTCATTACTGGGCACAAAACCCTTCACTGACTTCATGGCTTTGCTGTGCCTTTAGTAGGAGTGAAGTAAGAATCATTTCCTTTATATAGTCCTTTAGACCTGATCCTAATTGCCCAGCCAAAGTCTTCTTTCCATTTTCAAAATCTCGCAGGCTTTCTTCTCACTCTTCTTTTTGAAATTCTCATCTTCAACCTTTCTCCTTGCTAATATTAATCTTCTTTCAGATCTCATCTTTGAATAATCACTGATATTACTCCCAAAATAAATTAGACACTTCTGTAATATTTTTGTGACAACATGGTATTTTATTTCACAGTATTGATTTTGCAATTACATTCCACAAGGATTATTTATACTTGACTTTTCTAGTAGTAAATTTGTGAGAAAAGAGACAGTGTCTGCTCATTTTTATTCTCTACTCATAATCTAATGCCAAGTATGAACTAAGTAGTCAATTAAATGGTAAATCAATGAATGAATGAATCAAAGTGTGATGAATTTTCTAAGATATCAACTTGGCTAGACTTCAATCTCAACTAACCCCAGAAAGCACTAATCTCAATGTTGCTGTGAAAATTTCCTACAGTTACAACAGAAGCCCTAATAAACTGACTTTAAGTAAGGGTTGTATTCTAAATAAACAGTTGAAAATCCTAAAAAGCAATGCTGGGGATTTTTGAAGGAGGAAAAACTCCAGCAACTGATTCTTCTTGTAGAGTTGAACCTTGACTGGCAGGAAAGAAATAGAGATCATCTGTGATACTTTACTATATATGTAATATAATATAATATATATTTATTTTATATATTATATATATTTATATATGAGACTTCTGGGTGAGTCAATTATTTATTCTATGTGAAATATAAAATAATAGTACCTACTTCACAGAAATAGATGCAATGTGTGTAAAACATTTGGCATAAAGTTTAGTATATAGTGCAATAAATATTTGCTATTATTTGACATACTCCAAATAATCATTCCTTAAAATAAATTTATCATATTGTTAGTAAATACATGCAACATTTCTAAAAATATTTTCTACTTCACTCTACATTTTTCATTCAATAAAAATAAAATTTTTAACAATAGTATATTTAACAATAGTTAAAAATTTACAATTCAAGAAACTAAATATAATGAAAAATAAATATAAATATTTAAAATAGTAATAAACTAGCAACAAATATTGACATAGTAAAGCACCAGGTTTGTTGTTTTTGTTTTTTAATTCTCTTGTTAGAAATACATAGTTTTATCTGGATATCCACAGATATGTCTAACTCTATATAATCCTCAGTTCATATGAATTAGTATCAAGTATTCACTCACAAAATCATGATTCACACTAACATAAAATTTTACCCAAAGATAATCAGTTTAAGGTGGATCAACTTGCCAAGACCCACACAGCCAGTGAAGTCCTGACAGGGGATGATTGAAGATTAGGAAAATGTCAGACACATACTGAATGAAAGTTGTAACCAGGTAGGACCTGACCTCTCTGATGGCAAGGCAGTAACCACCCAACACAGTCAGTGTCTTTATTTACACACAGTGAAAAGGGTGGAAGCATGCAACAGAGTCAAAAGTGCAAGATCTCAGTGTTTTACGGAGAACACGGAAAGCAAAACATTCTCAGAGCTATCTGTGCTATAGTTTACAGTGAGAAACACCAAGGCCAGACAACTGTGGGACTGGCTTTGCTCTAGTCCCAAGGAGTTTGCCAACCTCCAGCTCAGACACAGCTCAGCCACTCCCCACCTTGACCTAGTTTCTGAATAGAAATTTTGAAACAATAAACTTAAAAAATAGTGTAGGTTGCTGTAGAGATAGTAGAAGATGATGAAAACAAGGATTGACCAACTACCTTTGTCAAAGTTTAACAACTAGTGATTCTGTTCAAATCCAAAATAGTATGATATCTTCTAGAATGAGTTTGATTTTCCAGAGGGGCTGCTTTTTAAAGCTTCTGGGAAAAGTAAATTTTATATTAATTCAGTTGATTATTTACCTTTTACCTATCTATATAGAAGATGGGTAAGAACCAAAAAGATTTATTCATACAACATTCCTTTACTGTTCAGTATCTTTTTAAAGTATTGTTCAGTATCTTTTGAAAGGTAAAATGAAGAACCAGTAAGATTTTTAAGTGATTTTTAATTTAAGTGAGAAGCAGAACCTTCATATTTCAATAGTTTTTAATTGACTGTCAGCATTGTCATCCACTGGGTGACAGAAAAGATTCTATCCTTAGTCAAGATCCTATAAATCTTCTGACCTCAAAACTTAACTCCCATTGTTAACAGACCAAACATACTAGTTTTTATCAAGACTCCAAGTCAGTAGAGATTCAGTCCCTCATGCTTGATATCTTATTTCCCTGATCTGCCTTCATCAAGAGTACTGCTAGATCCTTTCAGCAAGAAGACACCCAACAGTGATTTTTCTTCTCTCTCCACCTGCCCACCTCTCTTGGGCTATAAATCCTGATTTAATATTTTTGTATTCAAAGTTAAGCCTAATCACTCTCTCTTATTACAGTCTTCATATGTATCACAGTAGTCCTGATTAATGTCTTCCTTATCATAGTACCAGATAAAAGAGCTCATTTTCTCTAACAAGACTCTTAAAATAATCCACAGGTTTATATTGTATATACCTATTTGTGAACCAATTATTATGATACAAGAGAAGAAATTCAATGAAATTGTAAACTTATTTACAAAGATCATATAAAGTTCAAGAAGACATTATAAATAGTATCTGCATATTCACTCTCACTGTTCTTTATGGTTAACTTGAAATGGAAATACATCTATAAGGTGTAACATTTCAAAAGCATCATTACTATTTTCATTTCAACTGAACTATGTAGCACAATAAAAAAATAACCCCAACCAACAATTTGCAAAACAAATTTATTCTATAAACTATTTTTCAGAAAATTGACAAAATGTTTTGCAATGAAAAGGTAGGTAGTGTTTTAACATTTTGTTTTACATTAAAGATTTGCAAGTGAAGGACTTGCACTGGAATATCTAAATCCTCTTTATACTGAAATTTTAAGAGAAAAAGTAAATGGTTTACTCCTTGACAAATAATATTTCATTCATTCTACCCAATAGTAAAATATCTTTAAAATTCCTGATAAAAGCTCTCATATTTCATGCTACTTTTTATCTATTTCTTCTTGCAGCACTGGGGGGTTGAATGCAAGGTCTCATGCATTTAGGTAAGCTCTCTACCACTGAACTACACCCCCGGTACTTTGTGTTACTTTTAATTTTAACTTTTTATACCTTAAAAAGAGTCACCTGTTCTTTATTTGAAGTCACTACTCTGTAAGATTTTAAGGTCTTTAAAAATTATATCCAAGATTTTTTTCCTTAGAGAATGATTATCTTTTCATTAAATAATCAGATCAAAGATATACAATTCTTAAAAGGAATTTTCTAGTTTAGCATAAAAAATATAATTTGAATTTGTATATATTAAATGAGAACTTATATAATCTACATTTTTAACCCAAAGTATCTTCAGCCTTTAACAGCCACTTAATTTAAATGTATCTAAAAGAATTTCTTTGGTAGGGTGCTCCTGTTGTCCTCAGTCAGCCTTTGACCTCCCAGTAGGTTCCTTGGGGCCTGGCTGGGCCTTCCCAGTGAACCTGAGTGGCCAGGTAATCACCTAAACTCAGTGTCACAGGCTGCAGTCCTGCACAGTAAACTCCACCCAAGTGTGCAAACTTGGAACCTCATCAGAACCTGATAAGGTCTCTCCCAGTGCTTAGTCAGCCTTGGATCTGCAAGTAGGTCCCTTGGGGCCTAGTTGGGCCCTGTCCAGTGATCCTGAGTGGCTGGGGATTCCTCTGAGCTCAGTGGCATGAGCTGAAGGCCTGCATAGTGAACCCCATCCAGGCATGCAGCCTTGGAACCTCACTCTGAAGCAGAAAGGGCCCCACCCAAAATCCCCAAATAGCCAGGGACCTTCAGGTAGGTGCCTCAGGGCCTGGGGTGGGGGGGCCTTACCCAGTAACCCTGAATGGTCAGGGAACTGCCTGTGCTCATTGGTACAAGCTGAAGACCTGCACAGTGAATACCATCCAGCCATGCTATCTTGGCACCCAGCTTGGAAACTAGTAAGGCCATGCACAGTGACTCCAAGAAGCTGTGAAGTTTTGATGAGCCATGTGCCATGAGCTGAAAACCTGTGTAGAGTACTCCATCTAGCTGTTCAGCCCTATATGCCACTCAGAAACCAGTGGAGTCCCTCCTAGCAATCTTAAGTAAGCATTCACAGTACCATGTGGGGAGCACTGAAAGCCCAATCAGTACACTCCTCACATTTGAGGAGACTTCAAGTGCTACCAGAGACCTGGTAAGGCCTAACTAATGAACTGCATTCAACTGGGGAAACTTCCTGCAGTATACAGATATCCTCAACCTAGGAAGCAACTGAGACCTTGCATTCAACATCTCCAGGGAAATACAAGAAAATGACAAAATGAAACAGAAAAAGGTAATCTCAAACTGTCAGCCCATCCCAAACAAGCCTAGGAGACATGGACATAGAAGAAAATGTAAGCCATCCACCTCAAACATCTGAAATGATAGAAAATAAAGTAAAGAAACAACTCCATAAAGCTGTAAAGGAACTCAGATCATAATCTCCCAAGTAAAAGAAGAAATGATAAACATAATAAAAGAAATGCTGAATACATTTAAAGAAGACATAGTTTTAAAAAATCAAAGAGCACTGCAAAAAGATGGAAAACTTGAAAGAACAACATTAGAAAAAAAACAGAATGCATAAAACAGATTCAAAGAGATATCCAGAAAATCAAAAATTCCATCAAAAGCTGGCATAACAACCTTAATGAAAGTGAAGATAGACATTGAGACCTCAAAGACAGGATTGCAGCTACCGAACAGGAAAAGGAAATATCTTTGTAAAATAATAAGGAATCAGGAAATAATAATTCAACACTTGTAAGATGATGAAAAGAAAAACAATATAATATCAATAAGCATAAACAAAAAAGGTGACAACACAGATTATATAAAAAGATGATTTACTGGGTGGGGGATTTAGCTCAGTGGCATAAATGCCTGCCTGGAAAGCACAAGGTCATGAGTTCAATCCCTAGTACCAAAAATTAAATAAATAAAGATAAAATAAAAATAAAAGTAATAATTTTAAAAATTAAAATTAAAAAAATACAATTTACAGAAGTAATAGCCAAAAATTTCCTAAACATTGGAAAGGAAACTGACATACAGATAAGTGAAGCATATAGAACTCCAATTAGCCACAACCAAAATAAATCTATACCCAGATATGTAATAATCAACATCCCAGAAATTCAACATAAGAATAGAATATTAAAATCTGCTAGAGAGAAGAGACAGATAATCTATAAATGAATATCTATCAGAATCACAGAAAACATCTCAATGCAAACAATGAAATCAAGAAGAGCATAGAGTAAAGTGTTTCAAATCCTAAAGGATAACAATTGCCAAACCAGATTGATGTACCTTGAAAAACTGTCCTTCAAAATTGATGGAGAAATAAGATACATCCATGACAAAGAACAGCATAAGAACTTCATGACTACCAAACCAACACTGCGAAGAATACTGAAAGATATTCTAAATAGACATAAAAATAACTGCAACTTCAAGAATACCAACAGGAAAAAAAACACTAAGGCAAACAAAAAGAAGGGAAATGTAAAAGCCAATAGCAGAAAGATAACATGACAAAAATAAGCTTTATACATATTATATGGTTACATTATAAACATTAATGTAAATGGCTTCAATTCACTAATTAAAAGAAACAGATGGGCAGAATGGATCAAGAAATGACATCCAACAATATGCTGCAAACAAGAAACCCATCTAACTCAAAATTAAATTCATAGACTAAAAGTCAAAGGATGGAAATCAATACTTCATGCAACAAAAACCCCCCAAAAAGCAGGGATAGCTATTCTGTTTGCAGACAATGTGAGCTTCAAACCAAGAATGATCAAAAAAGAGAAAGAAAGTCACTACATACCAAGGGAAAAACTTCAAGAGGAAAAGATAACAATCTTACATATATATGCACCAAATTCAGGAGCACCCAGCTATATAAAACAAACATTAATAGAAATAAACAATAACACAATTATAATGGGAGATCTTAACACCCCATTGACACTGACAAGAGAGATCAGCTAAACAGAAAATCAGCAAAGAAATAACAGAACTCAATCAAATTTGTGAACAAATGGCTTTAGCAGATGTGTACAGAGTGATGCACCCAACAACATCAAAATATGTAATCTATGTAGCTGCACATGGGACATTCTCTAAAATAGACCATATACTACCCCATAGAACATGCTTAAGTAAATGTAAAAGAACTGAAATTATCCTATATATATTATCTGATCATAGTGCCATGGAACTACAAATTAATAACAAAGAAACTTCAAAACTCCATAAACATATGGAAATTAAACAATACATTCCTGAACAATCAATCAGTCACAGAGAATGTTAAAGAAGAAAATAAACAATATTTACAAGCAAATGAAAATATAAATACAACATACTGGAACCTGTGGGATGCAATGAAAGCAGTCCTCAGGGGGAAATTTATTTTGGTGAATTCCCACATCAGGAAAACAGAATGAACACAAATAAACAATCTGATGTTACACCTCAATCACCCAGAAAAAAAAAGCAAGTAAAATCCAAAGGCAAAAGAAGGGAGGAAATTATAAAGATCAGAGCAAAAATTAATGCAATAGAGACTAAGAAAAAAATACAAAGAATTAACAAATGAAAGAGTTGGTTCTTTGAAAGAACAAATAAACTTGATAAACCCCTAGCCAACCTTATTAAAAAAGGAAAGAAAAAACTCAAATTCATAAAATAAGAAATAAAAAGGGCAAAATCACTATACACCTGTGGAAATACAGAAGATCATCAATACCTACTTCAAAAAGTTTTACTCTCATTGGTTTGACATCACAGAAGAAATGGACAGATTCCCAAACACATATGAATTACCAAATCCGGATCAAGAAGATATAAAACTGTTGAATAATCCAATTTTAATTAATGAAATTGAAAATGTAATAAGAACCTTACCAACAAAGAAAAGTCCAGGTCATTATGGATTCACTGATGAATTCTACAAGAAATTCAAGGGAGACTTAATTACAACACTCCTCAAACTCTTCATCAAAATTGAAAGGGAAGCATTTCTTCCTAACTCATTTTTTGAACCAAGTATTGCCCTAATATCAAAACCAGAGAAAGGCCCAACCAAAAAAGAGAACTATAAGCCTATCTTCCTAATGAACATAGATGCAAAATTTCTCAATAAAATACTGGCAAACAGAATGCAGCAAGTCATCAAGAAGATCAAACACCATGACCTAGTGAGATTCATCCCAGGAATGTAGGAATTGTTCAACATACACAACTTAATAAATGTAATATACCATATCAATGGAGCCAAAGATAAGAATCACATAATCATTTCCATGGATGCAGAAAAATCTTTTGATAAGATTCAACACTCATTCATGATAAAATCCCTATAGAAAATGAGAGTTTTCCTCAATCTGATAAAAGCCATCCATGACAAACCATCATCCAGCATCATATTAAATGGCCAAAATAGAACTTTTACTCTAAAATTAAGAACAAGACAAGGATGTCCATTATCACCACTCTTATTCGATTCAATGCTATTCACCACTAACCAGAGTAATTAGACAACAGAGAGAAATAAAAGGAATAAGGATATGAAAAGAAGAAAGTTAAATTATCGCTATTTACAGATGACATTATACTCTACATAGAAGACCCCTAAAACTCCGCTGATACTTCTATAATAATATGTAACAGCATAATAATAATAATAATATTATATTATAATATAATAACAACAAAATTCAGTAATGTAGCTGGATTCAAAGTCACCACTCAAAAATCAATTCCTCTAAACAAACAACAAGCTCACTGAGAGAGAAATAAGAGAAGCCACACCCTTTACAATAGCATCCAATAAAATGAAATACTTAGGAATCAATCTAACAAAGGAAGTAAAAAATCTACTCAGTGAAAATTGCAACACTTTTTTTTTTCACTTTCATGATCATAGTTTATTTATCACTTCAGATAAAAATACATATTAGGGAATCCCTTAAAATTTTGCCTTTGAATTTTACTTGCTCTAGAGTTATACACCATCTAGTACTTTTGCATTTAATGTTAACAAAAAAAAAATTCTAAACACCTGAAAGCCCCACTATTAACATGAACTATGGTAATAAAAAATTGACATTTAATTTTTTCAATGTATAGTATTTACATTATGAAGCCAGTGGTGGTACGATAAACAGTGATAAAGAAATAGTAAAAATAAACTTTAAAAAGCAAAGACTTATAATCTTACAACGTGCTAATTACCATAATTGTATATAAAAAATTAAAACATAGCAGAGCTTTCTGTTACCAAATTCTTAACTATCTGAGTTGCTGTCATTACTTGCTACCAATCTACATGTAACATGAGCTAGGACATCTGATTTTTTTCTTCGAGAAAATATAAAAATGACATTTCAGAGCAGACATTAATTTACTTGTGGACAGAAGAAAAAAACTGTACTCAAGATTAGTGCTAGTCACAAGTCTCTTTCCAACAGAAATCGTAAGAACTGTTAAAATTAAAAAAAAAATTGAGAGATACATAGGCAAAGAGTACCATGAATGGCACAGTTCAAATATCTAGATAATCATCTTTTCTGTCTCCTCCTATGAGAGGTCTATTCTGCCATTAAGTGATAGTGACTGGAGCAAGTGTGAGGGGCACCAGGTGTATAACTAAATCTTGTAAAATACTAAGATGGGGGTGGGGGTACTCAGAAGAGCAATTTATATTTAATTCAAACTATATACAGCATAACTGGAATGCAGCCCATCCCAAATTGGCTTTGTGAAACAAATGGACCTCTCTGATTGAATAGTTAAAATTATAACAAGTGTAATAATACAATAGATTTACATAGGAAGCAAAATCCAGGGGGGCATTTTATATTAGGTATTTACTGTGCTGTTTCAATTTAAAAATAATTTTGCTAAGTACACATTTCAACTGAGGTCTATATATAAAATGTCCTACATAGATATAGATGTTTACCTCTGGTGAGTTGAAGGCCTTGTTGTGACTTCTATTGGAATTATAGGCAGAACACTAATGTACATGCACAGGAAGGAAAACTCAAAACTCAGGTAACCCAAAAGCTATGTGTGTAGGGTGACTAGAGGTACTTTGAAAGTCAAAGTATACCAGAAACCCAAAACAGATACCAGTGAGAATGGCAAGGGGGAATGGAAGGCCCACATGGCAGTAAAATTTGTGAGGAACAGAAGGAGGAAGGCCTCTCATACCAGCAGAATTCTGCATACATACAAAAAACAAAAAGCCACCCACCATTTCATAAAACAAAAGCCAATTATAGTGTGGAAGTACAAACTTCAGAAAACCAGAAGTCAATAGAAGAAAAACTACTGAGAGAAAGAAAATGTGTCATTCTGACAGAGTTACTTGGTGAAGGCCGCCACCACGGCCCACAGAACCTCGCTGGTATTGGCCTTCAGACACTCCACTTCCGGGTCCAAGTCCAGGAGCTGCCACACTCTCTTGGTGGCTAAGTCATACTGCTCGTCCAAAAGAGGAGCAAACGCATTCTCCAGGACATCTGAGGCGTGGGCTAGATAAATGAGGGCCAGCAAGCGCTTGTCCATCCGGTGTGGGTCATTCACCCATTTGTCAAGAACAGCTTCTTGTACCTTCTTGATGAGGCGCTGATTAATGTTGCTGCTGGTGAGAGGATATGTCATCATGTCAAAAAGTAGGAAGTTCTGTTTCTCGGTAGTTAGTACACCCTTTTCCACCAGGTTTTTAGCTAATCGTTCCCGCACATTTCTTAACTGATAATGCAATTTTAATGGATTCCATGTCTCACCACTTAGTAATTCAATCCAGTTCTGGACTGTTAAAATTGCAACACTCTTAAAAAAGAAATTGAAGAGGATCTCAGAAAATGGAAAGATATACCTTGTTCACAGATAGGAAGAACAAACATTGTGAAAATGTCCATTTTACCAAAATTGTTATACAGATTTAATGCAATTCCAATCGAAATACCACTGGCATATATCACAGATCTAGAAAAATCATTCCTAAAATTCATCTGGAACCAGAAGAGACCAAGAATAGCAAAGGCAATTCTGGGCAACAAAGGCAAGGCAGGAGGCATCATAATCCCTGACTTGAGGTTGTACTACAAAGTTACTGTGATAAAATCAGCATGGTACTGGAATAAAAATAGACCTAAAGATCAGTGGAATAGACTAGAAGATACAATCGCAGCTAGAAACACACTCAGGCACCTTGCCTTAGACAAAGGGACTAACTATATTCACTGCAAGAAAGATAGCCTCTTTAATAAGTGGTGCTGGGAAAACTGGCTTTCTACATGCCAAAAACCAAAACTAGACCCATGCTATCACAATGCATTAAACTAAGGTCAAAATACATCCAAGATCTTAATATCAAACAGAAATACTAAATCTGCTGGAAGACAAAGTAGGTAGAAATCTTAAAGATTTAAGGGTCAGCAGAGAATTCATGAACAAAAATCAACTGCCTGGGAAATACTTCCCAGAACCAGTAACTGGGATCTCATCTTACTAAAAAGTTTTTACATGTCAAAAGAAATCTCCAACATAGTGAAAAGAAAACCCATGAACTGGGAAAAAATTTAGTCAACTGTCACTCAGAAAAAGGACTTCTATCTAAAACATATAAAGAATTTTTAAAAATCAGACCCTTGAAATTCCAATCCGAAAATGGGCATCTGAGATGAATACACAGTTGTCAGCTGAATAAATACAAATCACAAATAAATACATGAAAAAATTCAACATCATTTATCATTAGAGAAATGCAAATTAAAACCACACTGACACCCATCTTATGCCAGAAAAAAATGGCCAGGATCAAGAAAACCATCAATAACAAGTGCTAGATAGGCTGTGAGGAAAAAGGAACTCTTCTGAACTGTTTCTGGGAGTGTAGATAGGTGTAACCACTGTGGAAATCAGTCTGGAGGCTCCTCAAAAAGCTAGGATTGGAAGTCCCATTTGATAAACTATTACACTTCTGGGCATATTCCCAGAAGAATAAAAAACTTCATAGCACAGTCATATGTGTGTGCCCATGTTTATAGCAGGACAATTTGTTATAGCCAAATCTTGGAAGCAATCTAAATGCCCATCAACTGAGGAATGGATAAAAAGGATGTGATATTTTTATACAATGGAGTACTACCAGCTATAATGAAGGATCACATTGAGGCTTTTATAGGTATATAGATGTAATTTGAGACCATATTGATAAGTGAAACAAATCAAACTCACATATGTAAATACCATATATTTACCACACGTGTAAATACCACATGTGTAAATATCATATATTCTCCCTAGTGTAAGAAACTGAAAGAGTAAATAAGATACAAAATCTTCAATAAGTATTGTGAAAGGATAAGAAACTGCTCAAAGGGGAAAAATATCTCAGTAAAAAGGAGAAAATAAGGAAGGAAATGAAAAAAGATATAAGTTAAGATAGCTGATTCTGCTACTAATTTTATTAGCTCTTGCAACAAAACAGTTAACACTCATAGGTTTAGATCAATTTTGCATGTTTATATCTGGTAATCTGAGTAACTCTTTTGAAGATAACTTTGCAAAATAACAACCTTAGTTATGTTCCTACCATCTTGTTTTGAAAGCCTATGTTGTCATTGTTTTGGGCTCCTTGTTATTGCTATTTGCCTTTTGTTTCTTGTTTTTCTCATAATTTGTTTTGTTTTATTTTTCTCTCTAATACAGAAAGTATAGATGTACATGGATAGGCTTATACATGCCTAGAACTTCTGCTAAAGAGTTTACAAGAATTGATTTTATTATGTGTCATGGTATGAATAGCTACTTTGAAGAAAACGAAACATTATGGTAGCCATTGTTAATTTCCTTATCATCTTGTTGTGAAGTCCAGTAATATTTGATTCTCTATTTTGATTGACTTTAGTCTGTATTATTTAATTTCAATATGCATGAAGGCATGGACAGCTATTTTGCAGAGAACAAGAGACATTATGGTAGCCATTGTTAATTTACCTATTTCTGATTTTGAAAGCCTGTAATGCTTTCATTCTTTTGTTTGAATGGTTTTATACTATTTTGTCCTGTTTGAATTCATTGTGTGTGAAGATATGGGCAACTATTTTGAAGAAAACAAGAGACATCATGGTAATCAATGTTGATTTCCTCTTTAAATGGGAAAAAGTTTTATATAATATTCCCATTTAAAAACTACTAATAACAAACTGACCACAAAGTTAAAGACTAGTGGAAAAATAAATTTAAATGATCAGTGACAATAGTTTTCTATACTCACATAATCTTTTATGTTTTATAATATGTGTATTCTAAAAATTTTAAAATAGAAGTGGAAAGGACAAATTCCTAAACATCTAAAGTCTAATTGAATGTTCCTAATTGAAAACTAATATCCTTAGGAAACTTCTTTTTCTTTGCCAATTGCTGTACTCTAGTGTTTAAAGCAGATTTGGTTATAACCAATGAAATTAAGAGTGGCATGATTTAATAGCTACAAGAACAAAGACTCGTGGCTCAATACAAAATATAGGTACTCCAACAGAATTATATAAAGATTAGACTTGATTTACCCTATTATGAATGTTTCACCTTTAAACATTATCATTTGTCTAAAGATTTTAGGTAGGTCCTTAACTAAACCATGAATCCATTATAATTGCAACATTTGTCCTATTTTGTACAACAAATATAAATCAGTTCATTTTTAAATTTAAAAGTCTACAAGCAATGAAAATGACATTAATTATAATATGTGATTTTTTCTTAAAGCAATAAATAGCTTAGATATTGTGATTAGAAATAAATCCATGTGAAATACAATAGAAAATTGAGAACTATCATTTCTCCACAATTAAAACAAAGTCAACAAGTTAACAACAATCCATTTGTCTGAATATGTAATCCAAACAATTTTCACAAAATGAAATATTTTAATTGATTGTATAATCATCATGGGAATCATGTTCCTGTGCTATGAATATATGTGTATTGAGTGCATGTGAATATTGCTTATGTATTTTATATCCATGCATATGTGAATATGTGAGTGTGCATATTTTAGAGAGCTGTTTTATGATTATCCTAGATTTAATTTCTAACAGGTTTGCTTATAATCATAATAAAAAATAAGGTTTAGGAAAGAAATAATGATAGGCTTGGACTTTCATTAAGTTTAGATCTAATACTTTAACACATTAATAAAATGGTACCATGAAGGTTACTTTCAATATATTTTCTAAAGTTAGCCATAAAACTAGATAGCAAGTCTGTCATTTCCACCTATATGATTATGAGAGAACTAAAACACCTCACATTACTATAAAAATTATACCATATCACTTGAAGCAATTAAACCTTGTTCCTATTCAGTAAATGCCAGGTATGCCCTATACACAAGTTCTTAATGACCAGCAACCAGTTCCAGCTTCTAAATTGAAATAACAATAACACCTTTCTTCACCCATAAATACAAAATAACACCCAGGCCACATATCTGGCATCAATTAACTCTCATTAAAAACATCATAGACAATTTGGCACTGGCACTTTTATTCCCAACCCTTTTGTTCATCACTGACACTCAGCCAATTTCATTTACATCAGTTGAAAACACTCATAAAAAGCATTAGGTGAACTGCAATCTAATAAAATACAAATAAAAAAATACACAAACTTTGACACCTTCCCTTCTGCTCTTTTCCTATTTGAGTTCTATTTGATGTGTTGTCAAATGGAAACCAGTTACAATGTTAAAGATAATTTGAGATATTTTTTGATAAAGAAAATTTTTATTTTAAAGAGAAAAAATAATGAAAACAATGTTACAGAGTTTCATAACAATATAATAGGAAATTAATGATGATTAATATAATTTAAAGATGTTGCTCAGATTACAAGACATACACATGCAAAATTGATCAAACAATATAAGCACAAAGTGTTCTCTTCCATGAAGTAAAAGAAATTAGTAGAAATTAGTAGTAAACTATGTTAGCTATCGTGTGTGTATACATATATTTGATAAAAACTTAATTAAATTCTGAAACAACTTCACCATGTCTGTGAACACTATAACAGAATAATGCTTATTCAATAGCAAGATAATTGGAACCAAGTGGAAAATTGTCTTAAAATGTAAAACAGCGCCATTTCACTTTATGGCTTATTTTAACATTAACAGAACACTTAGTCTGCTAAAGGTCCTTGTTTTGAAAGAGTACTGTAACAGTGTACACACCTACTTAGAGTTCATTGCATCATTAACTACCTCAATTGCAAAAAAGCAGGAGGCAAATATACACTTTAGCAAAAGTTTGAACACATAGATGCACATTTTCAAACATTACTTAAGAAAATACTTTTATAATCTTAATCTAAATATTTCTTCAAAACATGTAAACAAAGTATAAAATACATTTTTGTCAATTCATTTAAAAATAAATCATTCTATTTAAAAGTTTAAATAAAAGGACTTAGGAATCATGCAGTCTGCACCTAAGTTGTATTATATTGCCATCTGTCATTTAAAAATTGGCATATATCTGAGAAATGCATTGTAGATGATTTTGTCACCATTCAAATACTGTACTTACTTGAATCTCGATGGTGTAAGTCAGTCATTAGAGATGTCCTTAGAATGTCATCAGTAGATGCTGTAAACAGACTGTGTGACATTTTTGCTGGTTAATATGGTTTACTGTTTTATAGTAAACTTATTTTTAGGTACAATGAGTATACTTTAAAAACACAATAAAAAGTAGCACAGTGCAATAAATATGCCAGTAATACTATTATAATGATCAAGTACTAGATACTATGCATTATTGTATATGCTATGAGTTTATGTAACTTATAGCACAGTAGGTTTGTTTATATCAGCATCACCACAAATAAATATTTAATGACTTGCAATTCAATATATGATAACTATGGATCAGGGGTATAGCTCAGCAGCACAGAGCCTGCCTGGGATGTATGAGGTCATGAGTTCAACTCATGACCTCATAGTACAACTCATAGTACAAAAAAAATAAAACTGGTATTTATGAAATCACTAGGGGATAGGAATTTTTCAGCTTTATTACAATCTAGGTGGACCAGAACTTTACATGTTGTTATTTGAAATATATATATATATATATATATATATATATATATATATATATATAAATAATTTATATTACATATTGTATTAGTCAGAACTCACTAGAAAAACAGATTTTATATAAGATATACACACATACATGTATATGGATTTTAAAAGCTAGACTTACAATGGCCACCTGCAGAATAAGGTGTGAAAGAATGCAAATGGCCATCTGTGTTTTGGAGATTCAAAGGATCCAATCAAAGTCAGAGACCCAGCACTCACTGCAGAGTCCCATGTGAGCTGGTATCAGGAAGCTGAAAGCCAGAGAAGGCTGAAGGTTCTGTTCAGGAAGCCAAGAGTCAGACATCCAAGGAAAAGGTGAAGTTGAAGACTGGGGGCTACCGTGAAGAAACTGAAACAACACTTCCTTCTTATTTCCCTTTTTATTCTGTCCAGGTGACAAGTCTGTTGATTGGTGCCACTCACACCCAGGATATGCTTTCTATCTTCGGTAATTCATTCAGTCAAGCCCAGAATTATGCTAAGCTAATCAGTTGGCCTTGTTTTACTCAAACTGACACAGCAGTTAACTATCACTTTTATATTTTCATTTATTTATATTTAGCACAAGAAAGAGAATTAGCATTATATCTTGTCTACTCACAATTTCCAGAATCTAACACATTAAAAAAGTACTACAACTCTATCCTGAGTATTTTATAACAGTATTCCCTTTTTATGTGATCATAAAACTTTCCTAGTGGTCTATCTTGGCTTCACCTAAAAACTTTTGAAAAATTAAATGTTATAACCTACAATTATTTCTTTTTCCAAATTATGAAAGAAATGTGGCCTTACCTGGTGGCAATAAGAACAGATAAGAAATAAAGGATTCTAGATATTATTTGTGAATCTAAAATCCCATCATAAGTCAAACTGGAATTATTTCTGCACCTTCATATGTAATTCAGGAAAATCTATACCAATACAAATACTGGACAATGGCACTTGTATAGAAAGAACCAAGTAGCAAAGGCCTAATATGGTTAGGATGGTAAGTTCAGGAGGTCTTTCTGTAACTTGCAAAAAGATTTTCCATTTTCATCTGGGTTAATGAAGTTACCAAACCTGAAAATCTGGACATTTTTGAGACTTCTTCATCATTCACTCACACAAACTCAAAAGCTTTAGAGTTATTCCTAAAACCAAATGAATTTTCTCTTCCAAGCCTCTTATCTGGTTCAGTCCATCATTATTTCTTCAGCCAAACATTGTAACAGGGACCTCTGGGTTCTCTGCCTGCACTGTTCCCCTCCCAATGCACTCACTTCTCTGATGGCATTCTTAAATACAGATATGGTATTGATTCCCTTGCACAAAATGCTTCAAACAGTTCCTCATTACTCTGATAAACCAACAGTAACTTTATACTTTCTGCCATAAAAGCACTTTGACTCACCATTACCCCTGCCTCTATGCCTCTTTTCCTTGCCCATGTCCTCACTGACTGTAAATTCTGTGTGAGAAGGAATCAGCTCTGCCTGACATTTTGTCCCTAACTGCTGACACATTGTATATGACTCCTAATAAATGAATGATAAAAATCTCCAAAAAACAATGTATGGTATTAGTTGGGAAAGAAATTCTGTGAGGGATAGACATCTATGGGGGCAGAAAGTAATCATGGGCAAAATATTTTCTTTATACTCTCATTGAAGAAATTTACCTCACGTTTATATGATGGCATAAAGTTGAGAAACTGAGAATAGCATCTATCAGACAGTTATAAAACTAAGTTAATTAACACATGAAAATACTTAGAAATATGTGTGATATGTCCTATTTTATTAGTGATATGCATTATGTAAGAAAATTTGTTCTATACCATTTAAAAGAGAAAGGAAGAGTTTAAGCAAAGTTACTACAATAGTAAAGAGAAACAATTATGATGAGAGGGAGAGACTGAGCTCACCTTTACTGAAACACAAGGCTGAAGTGGTTTTACAAAGTAGAGTGGGCTAGTAGAAAAGTACAGGAGGCTGCTGGGGACAGATTGGTCAATTTGATTAGTCCCCTCTGTGTGTGCTAAGGGATATTAATTGAAGTTAGACTCCTATTTTCCCACTGAGACTGGCAGAGAAAAGCCCCATCTTTCCTGAAGGTTATAATTCAAAGAGGTGGCTTCCAGATCCTTGAGAAAAACATTCCAGGATTACAGATGATTTATATCTCCAAGGGTCAGAGAAATAATTTATAATTTTTCTAAAGCAAATGCTCCAGGAAAAATGAAGTCAGGAAGAAATTCACCTAAAATTTAGTCAAGGTGAGGGAAACTTATTCAGACTAGGTCAGTATGAACTATTATACTATTAATCAAATTGTAGCAATGAAGGTAAACCAACTTTCTTTAAAGATTATTGAATGCACTTGATTTGTGTTTCTAATGGTATCTTTTCACACACCAAATAAGATTAACACATTTTTTAACTAAAGTGCCATTTTATGATACTAATGCCTTTCTTAGTTCCATGAAGTATGTCATGAAATCAGAATTGGAGCTAATGAGAATAAAATGAGCTATTTCTTCAGACAGTGCAAAGGAGACAAGAAAGTACCAATGTATTATTTTTAAAATTTTGTCATATCACATGTATATCACTTAGCACCAATACTAGAAATTATAGCCTCTTAACCTGCAAGCCATTGACTTTCAAACAATTAAAATGTAGTATACCTCCTAGGGAGCAGTATTTCTCATTCAAAAGCTATTTGGTGTCTGAATGGACCTTTTTAAAAAGTTACTAATCACCTTCAATCACCAAATTTTCATTATCAATCTATCAAATCATTTGATATGTTTCCAGTTTTGCTAAAATTTTATAAACTTACCTGTCATAACACAAACATTTATGACTTAATCATCAAATAATGGGCTAAAATCACACATGCTGTTTAACTCATTAATGTAATTTCAACCTTTAAACACAACTTTCTGTGTATTCTTATTTAGGAGAAGCAAACAAGACTGAAGTGGTAGCCTATGTTTATTTGTGACTGTATGAATATCTGCTAATTATCTCAATAGTTCTTTACTAGGTCTCTTAATTGTAGAAGCACAACTGAAAAAATTAAAGTCAAGACTGAATAGTAACAGATCCTTCTGATTAGTTCCACCTAAGGAAAACAAAATATAGCATCTGATGATTTTTGAGCACTTCATGCTGTCTAGGCTTTATCTCTCCACTCACTAATTTTCTGTGCATAGTATTAAAGCACCATTCTTTTACTGCCTATGTATGCATGAATTCCTACTACACCAATTGTAATCTCTCACTTCTTCCAATCCTTCCCCCTTTCTCGCCAATATCATGTATTTATTATACCCAGAAATCTTTAAAAGTAATTTTTTGCCTTTCTCTCATTGAACTGAAATCAGGAGTCATTTGGTTCTTTCAGTGCTATTTTTTTATCTTAACACATAAGAATCTTAGCCAAACTTCTCTATGAATGAAATTTCTCTAGTAGTGAATTTTAGTTATTTTAACTTCCAACAGTCTACAAAAAGAGACAGAAAAACAGTTGTTTCTTTTTTCCTCTGGGAAAGTCAATAATTTGAAATGAAGTCGGATAGGAAAAAATATATATTGAGTATAGCTTTCTCTTTAAATGTTTATAGAAAAATGAGAATAGATGGAAGGTTAAGACATGCTGTAAAAGAAATTCCATTTTATTTTCATTTGATACCAGAAAGTTAGTTTTCCAGGTCAGTCTTATACATATGCTAAAAATATAATGCAATTGAAATACAGCAAATTGGACTGAACTACACTGGCTGACCTGAACACTTAGATAAAATCTTAACTATCCCATATTTTGAGTTACTGCTTCTTAAAATCATCAATATATACTATGGAAAAACATATAAAGTAGCAGTTCAATAGGAAAGTACAGCTGCTTCCCAAAAAGCAACAAACACAGGTGGCATAATGATGAATGAGATTGGAGTAGTTTTTATCTTTATGGAACCTATAATTTTGTAAAGAAGACAACATTAACAAAAAAACACTACATTGAGGGCTATCATAGTAAAATACAGTGAAATTCAAACATTTAAAGAAAGAAGTGAGATTAAGCAAATGCTTGAAAGATTATTAGTGAAATTGGTTAGTGAAATTTGTTCACATCAACTTTCTACTAAAGTAGGTCAAGTTAAGATTAGGGTTAGAGTTTCATCTATTATTAGCCTGTCCTCAAAAGAGACCACTAGATTGAAATCATAAATTAAAGAATCATTAGCATTAAACATTAATCTAAGATATGCAAGTAAAAAAAAGCACCAAAGGAAGAAACATTAATAGAAAGAGAGATGTGGGTGAAAAGAAACTTAACAATACACACACAACAAAAACTTGAGGTGCTCTTGGATGGCAGAGCACATGCCAAACTGCCTTCATCCTTTCTAGTCTAACGGTGTGAACACATTCTCTTTCTAAATTCGCAAATCACTTTATGTCTGTCTCTGGTCTATCTTTTATCTTTTAATGTAACAAGGTTTTTTTGTTTTTGTTTTTTTATAGCCCAACTCAGTCTTGTTCACCTCTGGGGCACTAAGTAACATCTATAGTCCCGTAATGGCCTGCGAGATCTCCTGTGTTCTCCTACTTGTACTTCATTGATTTTGATCTCATCTTTTATCCTTCTTTTAATGCCTTCTCTTTCAGCTTTGCTGGCCTCTTCCTGCTATTTTCTTTTTCTCTTGCAGTACTGGGATTGAACATAGGGTCTTTTCACTGAGAAATATCCCCAAGTCTTTGATTTTTTACCTTGAGACAAGATCTCAATGTTACAAAGTTGGCCAGACTTGCCTAGAATTTGTGATCCTCTTGTCTCAGGTTTCTACAGTGTGAGATTATAGGTGTTCAACAACATCACACACAATCTCATACTAGAATCTGTCATGCAATCTTTAAAATAGTCTTGCTTCAATTTGCAAAATTCAGTTAACTCTCTTCATCCTTCAGGAATCTGTCTTCAATCAATCATCGCTTTATCTAGAGATAAAATGTTGTAATGTGGTTAACCTGGCCTCAATAATCATGACCCTCCAGCTTCAGACTCCCAAGTGCTGGAATTACAGGCATGAACCATCATATCTAATAAGTGCTAATATATGCTTTGAATAAGTAACTTTTGATGAGTGTGTAAATAGAAGAATGACTAGAATAATGTGAACCTACTTCTTTATCCAAATTCAAGGAATTGTAAGTAGATGTCTATAAATACATCATTGACTATAATGATGCAGTGAATATTAGCTTTGGATATATACACTTTTTCTGAATGCTAACATACCAAAGTAATAAGTTAGAACTGACTCTCTTAGAAATATAGTTTTATCTTTATCTATATCTATTAAATTTTAATTGCATGAGTATAAAAGCAATATTTAAATATTTGCATCTCCTGTTTGAGCCACTGTGAATTAGGTACATATAATCATTGGACATACAAAGAAAAGACTAGATTTGAAATCTGCTCACTGTCTCTTATCGCACCATTGTTCATGATTCAAAGAGCTATTTCAGAAGTCTTGGAAAACTAACTCTTGAAGGCTACTTTCAAATGAAAAATTTTTTAAAAATGTGGTGATACATTAAAATTTCTATCCTAGAAATTGCCACATTACCCAAAATGGAATTTTTCCTATACCTGTGGCTTAACATGCAGAGCTAAGGTTTTGAGTTATTAAAAATGCATTCAACTCACATAATTATAGGAAACAGCATAAGTACTCTTGAGATAAATCTCTAAGTCAGAGGATGTTGTGCACATGTGTAAAGTGATCCTAATAAAAAAGAAATCTAGTCCTACACTAAATGTGTTCCTGAGAAAAGCAGCCATGTGTTTTTAATGGAAATTGATGTGCTTAGGTATCCTTTCAAGATTTTCCAACTCCAAATTAGTTTTAATTTTGTAGTCAATATAATGAACTTTTGAAGGTTACTCAAAACCAATTTAGAAATTATTTTTATTTTATGTATTTTTTTTCATTTGTGGGATTGTGATCCAAAGTTAGCTAACAAAAGAACAGTGAATCCAGAGTACAAACACTGCCCTCTAATAATCCATGGTTTGTACTATAATAGACAGTTATCAGTTTTGTTGCAAATCAGTCCCTTCTGTCAGTTCCTCTACAATTAATGCCATTTGTAGGTATAAAGACTTTTTTTTGATAGGCGGAAAGTCGTAGCCAACTATAAAATTTAATCATTTTGTAAAGCTAGTAATTATAATTCTTATTTCAATGACATTCCCATTTTAAATAATTTGATAAATCAATATGGTTTTATCTTTAGAAACATCACTATATCTATTAAATTTTAATCACATGAGTACATATGCAATACTTGAATCCTATAACACTCAAGTTTAAATTTGGCAAGAAAAGGGTGAAATAGAAATATGGCAATTTAGTAATAAAAACAAACACAACAGTAAATTACACTTATAGTGAGAACACTACACTAAAATAACTCATGCAACATAACCCAATGGTACTTTTAATTTCAATCTGCTTATTGAAAAGCTCACCAGCTGAGAAGTCCCTGTTAAGAAATGAGCTGGACTCAAATTAAATGATTGCTTCTCACAGTAACTAATTGCAATTTCAGTTACTTCAAAATAGAAACAGAGATTTACTAAAAAGGATGAAATAAAATTTTAGTATCTGACAATAATTCTGGTCTCAGATAGACTCTGCTTCTTGGTTATATCGAAGCCATCGCTACGAAGACAATCTTTCTGTATGGTACACTGAGAAATAGTCTCACAGCCATACACATCAAGGCTAAGTAACTATCTCACAAACAGATTCCTTTTGAAATATGAAGCAAAGAAGATGATGAAAATTGATAAGGACATATCAGTATTTTGCTTGCAAAAATTCTCTAAGTCCATGCCTTTCTTTAGGCAATATGAACAACAACAACAAAAAAAAAACCTGTACCTTTCACTTACAAAGATTTTCAGAGTAAAGTCCGCACATGCTTTTTTTTTTTTTTTTTTTTTTGTACCGGGGATCAAACTCATGACCTCACGCTTGGCAGGCAGGCACTTACACTGCTGAGCTAAATCCCCAACCCCTTGCACATGCTTCTTAATAGTTACAGATTAAAGGACAGCTACTTAGAAAATTATTTAAATTTTAACACAAAGGTTTACAATTCTTTTAGGTAAAACGATGCAATAGTCTCTGGATCTGTTATGCGTTATTCTTGATCAGCAAGGTTGTTTAAGGCAAAAGTCACACTTTGGAATAAGAATAAAGGAAGACGAGTGTTTTTCTGTGATTACTGACTGTTTCGGGTGTTATAAACTTCCTGAAGCCTTATCTAATTCTAAAAAAAAAAAAAATACATTAGCACATATATTTCAGAGCTGTAATAGAAGGCACTTCCAGTTTATTTGAAACTATCTAACATAGTACCAAGCATACAGCATAAATATGATAGATTAAGGGTTTGGAGTTTTTTTTTTTATGTACTGGGATTGAACCCAGGTCCTTCACAATGAGCTATATCCCCAGTTCATTTTTTATTGTTTTTACATGCATGCATGGCACACCCACCTTGATAGGATTTTCCCCCTTTGTGATGCTATTACAATTTTACTGCTAGATTTCTAAGTAAAATTCCAGCTCATTGAAAGACTGTGGTAGCATATGTTAATTAAAGTGGGAAAGCACTTAAATGCTTCCCAGAAGAAAGTCAGTGTACTGAATTTAACATTACCCTTGCTTCAGCCTATACTGTAGGGTATAAGAAAACTATCAAGAAAGGATATCCAGCCCTCACCTCAGAACTTGGAAACATTTCTTGGTTCCAGTTTTATACCTATGCTTGTTTGCTCACTGGCTTGCTTTTTTCCTTCATTTCTTTCTTTCTTGAGATTTGATTCAGTCTTTAGTTATACTGTAACTCATCCAAGAAGACTGAAGAAAAGATGAAATATATTGTTTCTCTGATGTTAAGACTGCTACACACTTTTAAATGTCATTATCTGTGAGTCTCCATATTCCACCCATGACCAGGAGGAAGTGAGGTAATGTATAATTTGATTTGTGAAAATTACAGACATCAATCTACTCTAAACTAGCTATCTAATATCTGATCCACAATTAAGTACATATTAAAATTCAGTAAGGGGCCAGGGGTATAGCTCAGTGGTACAAGTGCCTGCCTAGAAAGCATGAGGTCATGAGTTCAATCCCCAATACCAAAAACAAAATTGCTTTTGGTTTGGGATTTATCTCAGTGGCAAAATTGCCTTCCTGGCAAGTACAAGGTTGTGAGTTCAATCCCCAGTACCAATAAAATAAAATAAAATAAAATAAAATAAAATAAAATAAAATTCAGTATATGCCTAACATAGTGGCACATGCCTATAATCTCAGCACTCAGGAGGCTGAAGCAAGAGGATCACTGAAAGTTCAAGGCCATCTTGGACTACACAGTGAACTCAAGGTCAGTCTACTGAACTATACAGTGAGACCTTGTCTCAAAAAAGTCAAATATAATAAATTAAATTGAATTTGATATCTGCTTTTCCTGTCTTTGAGAGTACTAGATTGCTTATGAATCAGATCCGTAATATCTTCAAAAATTTTCTAGAAGTTGGTTTGAATTTCCTCAAACAATGAGGCTTATTCTATGCAGCCTTAAACTATACAATATCCACAGTGTCCTCATGAGAAGTAGAAAGGTATTATGCCCCAGGCAGCAGAGACATGAAGTTTGTAATCTGCAGAAGAAACTAAGATGTTTTAAGAACCAGCACTATAAAATTCTTTCATGCTCTATGGCTACAGAATATCTTCTACTCCCAATGTCTTTAGGACAATCTACTAAAAATTTAATGTAAACTGTTACCATCACCTAACCAGCCCCTGAAAAGTCCCCAGGAACCATCTGTATTCCATTATCATAGATGTCTCATCTGCTTTTGAAGTGCCTGGTCAGCTGGAATTAAGGCTGAAAACAAAGTGTAAAACAAAAGTGCTTGAATAGATCTATCTGAGATGGTCATAGGATAGCACGTGCAAAAGGTGCCAGGGCCAAAGAGTCTCAGCACACATACCTTTCTTTCCATCTATCACCCTGAAGTCAGCATAGTAGAGTAAACCACATCTGCCCCACTTCCGGGAGGTGTTTCTCCTGTGTTCTTTAATTGAAGAGTAAGGTTTCTGCTGTGTTAATCAACTCTACTTCATTCTACTCACTTGAGCTGCATCAGGGAGGAAGACATTCCAGGAAGGTAAATTTGCATTAGTGTGAAAGACATAGGATAAAAGGAAGACTTGGAAGAAACTCTGAAATGATGAACACTTTTAAACTAATCTCTCTGGGATTGCCAAAAAATTATTTTTCTTTTGACATGATATGATAAATGATTCCCAATTTGTTCTTTGTGTGTGTGTGTGTGTGTGTGTGTGTGTGTATACCAGGGTTCAAACTCATGACCTTGGGCTTGCAAAGCAGGCAGTTATGCTGCTGAGTTAAATCCCTGGCCCCTGTTCTTTTTTTTTTTTTAAGAGAATAAAACCAAGTGAAATAAAACAAAATAAAGACAATCTAAACAAAACAATGAACATGAGCTAGGACTTCAAAGCAAGATGAAAGGAAATCAATAATGGCTACTACAATGCCTCTTATTATCTTTAAAATAACTGCCCATACCATCAGACATAATAAAATCAAACAAAACAGAACAGAATAAAATCAATCAAAACAAAACAATGAAACCAATACATGGCTTCAAAACAAGATAATAGGAAATCAGTAATGGCTACCATAGTATATTTTATCTTTGAAATAGCTGCCCATACCATCAAATATAACAAAATCAAGTAAAACAAAACAGAATAAAACCAAACTAAACATAATGATGAAAATAATACAGGATTTCAAAGCACAACAGGTTAACAATGGTCACTACATTCACTGTTTACACATTTCCCCCACTTTCACTTTCACAATATCTATTGTGCATTTTGAATCCCACTAACTCCTTTACTTTTTTAATACTATGGAAAGAACATGATGTTCACCCATGTGAAATGGTTCAGTTTCACCCAAGAGTATGATCTCAAGTTGTGCCCATTTACCTACAGGAGTCTCAAAATTATCTTTTTTTTTATTACTGAGTAGCTTTCCACTGTATAAAAATTCCATATCTTTATTATCCATTCTACAGTTGATGGGCAAGCTACCTCTAGTTATTCTGGTTCCCTGTCACATAGAGCATTGTTTTCTCTCCTTTGACTTTCAGTATATGAATTTTCTTTTGAGCTAAATGTGTTTCTTCAATAAAGTATATTGATAGATCCTGTCTCCTGGTCCCCTCTGCCTGTGTTTCTTTCTTTTTATTGGTGAATTGAGGCATCTACATTAATGGTTATGACCAAAATGCACTGGCTTTTCTTTGCCATGCTATTTTCCTGCTGTTGGTTGCTTATGCTTCCCCTCCATTCAATTGTCTGCCCCGCTCAGTGATTCCCCTCTGCCACTGTTCCTGGAAACATGGTCATTTTTATCTCTCTCTAGAATGTCCTTCAGTATTTGTAGGATTAGTTTGGTGATCATGGATTCCTTCAGTTGTTCTTTTATATCTCCATTAATTTTGAAAGACAGTTTTGCAAAGTACATCAATCCAGGTTGGAAGTTGTTTTCTTTCAGGAATTGGAATAACTTCAACCTGTTCTTGACTTGATGGTTTGTGTTGAGAAGTCTGTCATGATTCTGATGGGTTTTCATTTCTAGGTGATCTGTTTCTTTACTCTAACAGCTTTTAATATTCTGTACTTGTGCTGAACTTCTGGGATCTTGATTATTATATGTCTAGATATAGATTTATTTTGGCTATGCCCAGTTGGAGTTCTAGATGCCTCACTTATCTGTATGTCAGGTGCTTTTCCCATGATTGGGAATTTTGTGCTATTACTTCTGTAAATAGACTTTTTCTGTCATTTGTTTGACCTTTGCTCCTTTTTGCTGACATCTATTATTCTTCAATTATTTTTCTTTGCATCATCTTGCAGCCATTGAATTGTTATTTCCTGATTCCTAGTTATTTTTAATAGATCTTTTCTTTTATGATTGCTAGCTACAAACCTGTCTTCAAAATCTGAAAGTCTATCTTCAGTTTCTTTCAGGTGGTTTTGCCAGCTTTCAGTGGAGTTTTTAATTTCCTGGTTATCTCTTTGAATCTGCTTCATGCATTCTAAACCCTTCTTATAATGTTCATTTAAGGTTTCCTTCATTTTCCTATACTTTTCTATTGTTTATCTATGTCTTATTTAGAGAAGCTTAGTAATTCTTTTATTATGCTTTCCATTTCTTCTTTTACCTGTGATAGTATTTATGTTCTAATTTCTTTTATATCTTCATGGAGTTGTTTCTTTACTTCCGTTGCCATCACTGCAGAAACCTCGGGTGTGCAACTCCAGATCTCTTCTATGTTTACATTTTTTGGACTTGCTTTGCTTGATTTGGAAGCCAGAGACTCCTTTGATTCCTTTGTCTTGACATTTTCCTGGTTTGGAAAAGCCAATAGTGGGTCCCAGGCACTTCCCATTCTGGCTACGCTTTCTCCAAAGCATGACTGTTAGGTTCTCCTGGCTGTGGGGGCTATAGCTATCTGATGGTTGCCATTGGGTGTGCTGGTGCAGGGCTGGCTACTGCTTTCTCAGACTGTGCTGGCTACCAGCAGCAGGAAGCATCCCAATGGCCACTGATGTGCATGCGGCAGCACGACTGGCCACTGCCTCCCAGACTTGAGCTGGTTACTTGCCAAATTTGTTCTTCAAATCCCCTTCTAAACAATTTATAAAGCAGATTTACTAATGATAAAAAATGTTTGAATTTTTCTTTTTAATTCAATCTTATAATCTTTTAATGAAAATATTCCAATTTTGACATAAAATGTTGTCACTGATGTGATTGATGTAAATTAAATCTTAACTTTATAATGATTTCATCTGATTTTTATTTTCTTCTTTTTCATGATATACTATATATATATATATATATATATATATATATATATATATTCTCAGCTTTATTTTACTTCTATTGGTTCCTCTGGAGTTTGCAACACTTATTTTTAATTATAACAGTTTATCTTTAGTTATAATGCTTTATTTATAGAAAAGAATATGTTTTAATATCCTTCATTTTTTTCATCTTTTGTGTAGGGAGCAGCTCAAGGCTTTGCCGCCATCCTGCCCCTCCTGCCTGAGGGAATTCTGTGTCAGCCTACATTACCCACGACCCTCTCCTGCATTTAGCGGATATGATGAGGGCCCAGTCATGGTTACCACGTACCCCTACCTAGCAACAGCTTCCTGCCTCTAGCTTGTCCTTATTTGGATAGATCCTGCTCTCTAGCCAATCAGCAGACACACAACGTGCTTACCCTGCCCAGCTCCATGTTTCACCCCCAGCTTATAAAAACCCTGTGTCCTACATCAATAAAGGAGACTTGATTGGAAGCCCTCAGTGTGTCTCCGTCTCTCTCTCCTCTTGCCCATGTCCCCCATCCCTGTTCCCTCTCCAGGTGAGACCCACGGACTGATCCACAGGCCGGATCAAGTGGCTCCCAACAGTGGGGCTCCTGGCACGACTTCAACGCAGGACTGTTCACGGGAGTAAATCACCAGCCGGCATGACTGTTTCAGAACGACTCCGTCCCTGTGATCCGAGAGGATGGCCACCTTACATCTCACCTGAATCACGGTAGGTGAACGGATCTAATTTCTTTATCTGCATGGGGCAAGTATTAAGTGAACATGAATTGTTCATTAATGGCCTCAGGGAGGCTCTCAAGGTTAGAGGGATTAAGGTTAAAACTAAGGATTTATTACAGTACTTTCAATTTGTACATTCTGTGTGCCCATGGTTCCCTTTAGAGGACACCATTGATCCTAAAAAATGGAATAGAGTAAGAGATGCTCTTAAAGACTATTATAGGGTTTTTGGTCTGGAAAAGGTCCCAGTAACCTCTTTTTCATATTGGACTCTAATTTCTGAGCTGCTAATTCAACGTTATGCAGATCCCCAAATTGCTGAAATGCTTACTCAGGGTGAGGCTGCACTACACTCCTCCCGCAATCCTTCCCCAAAGCCACCATCAGACACGTCCAGTGTACCCAGTAGTCCCGGCTCTGTGATTCTTAATACTCAGGAGCCCCCTCAAGATGGCAACTTAGTGCCACTTTTCTCTTTCTGGAGGACACGAGGACTCCAAAAATGGCGCCACCCTGCCCGATACTCAAAATGGCGCCGCCACGCTCCCTCCTCCATATCAGCCTATATATCCTGACCTTTCCAATTTCCAGGGGGCTGATTGGTCACAATTGGCAGAAGAGGATGCTCAATATCATAATTCCCCCTTGTAGCCCCTGTGCTATCAATTTGGTCCCCACCTGACTTCCAAAAGCCTCACGGTCCACCTTCTGCCCTTCTTGAGCTAGAAACAGAAATTCACTATTTATGACAGCAACTTCAATTAAAACAAGAAAAACAAAGGCTCATTGTACAACTCCAGTCGTTAGAGATGGGCCCCAACACTTCTTCAGGCATGCCTCCAATGATGTTCCTGGTAACGGAGACAATTCACCCTCCGGTAGTAAATGCCCCAGAAATGGCGCCTCGCTTAATCTTTCCAGTCACAGAGGCTGCCCCAGCTGGTGTTGGCCCACAAAATGGTGGGGAGACAACCCAGCCCACTCAAAATGATGTTAGTTGACAAGATGGTGAAAATAAAATGGTTAAAGAAAGGGGGAGACCAAAGGAACAAACTAGACGTGAGGATCAATCCCCAAGTCAAGAAAATAAAAGAGATAAACCACGAGCCACTACGACAGCTGCTAGGGGAAATAACAGGGGACAACCATCACGTCTACAAAGATGGGAGTTAGAAATTAATGATAGCGAGAAAGAAAATGACACTGACCCACCTGATAGTGATAGGGAAACAGATTCTTCATCCCCGGAGCCACGAGCTAATAGAGTCCATACGCTGTTCTCTGTATCTGCCCTGAAAGAATTAAAAACAGCAGTATCCCAATATGGCCCTACGGCAGCCTTCACCCTTGCAGTCCTAGACTCTCTAACTCAAGGTTGGACTACACCTAATGATTGGAGAGACCTAGCCAGAGCTACACTCTCAGGGGGCAATTATTTGCTTTGGAAGGCTGAATTCCAAGACCAATGTAAACTTTTAGCCAAGGAAAACGCTAATCAAAAAAATCAGTATGTTAACAGGGACATGTTAACAGGGACAGGCCGCTATGCAATGCAGCAGGCCCAAATGCAATATGAGGCAGGCCTCTTTGTGCAAGTTACTCTGGCAGCAACTGCAGCCTGGAGAAAACTCCCTTCCAGTGGTGGAGTTGCCTCTTCTTTTACAAAAATTAAACAAAAACCTGAGGAGCCTTTCTGTGATTTTGTTGATCACCTCCTACAGGCAACTGAGCATCTTTTTGGCTCCTCTGAGGACAACCCCAACCTACTTAAACAATTGGCTTATGAAAATGCAAACTCTGCCTGTCAGGCTGCAATCAAGCCACATAAAAAAAAAAGAAGATCTTTCAGGTTACATTCGCCTATGTGCTGATATAGGCCCTGCCTACCATCAAGGCCTAGCTATGGCCGCAGCTGTAAAGGAGGTTCTCCTTGTGCACAAACAAGGAGGAAAGACAGATAGTGGCAAATGTTTCAAATGTGATCAAATGGGCCATTTTGCCAGAGACTGCCCAACCATCCTAAAGTTACAACAAAATAATCCAAGACCAAAACCTACAAGCTTGTGCCCTAAATGCAGGAGAGGGTATCACTGGGCCAATGAGTGTAAGTCAAAAACAGATGCAGACAGCAACCCCCTTTCCCAATTGGAGACAAACCCCTGGGGCTATAGGGTTTGTCCCACAACGAAGCAACCCAACACCACTACACAACCCAACACAAAACAATCCATTTCAGGTCTCCTCTGTGCTACACCAGGAAGCACAGGATTGGACCTCTGTTCCACCTCCAACACAGTATTAACCCCAGACATGGGTGCTCAGGCCATCCCTACCAGGATCTTTGGCCCTCCTCCCCCTAGTACATTTGGCTTGATACTTGGACATGGTAGCACAATAATGGAAGGATTACAAATTGTCCCCCCTAGTACATTTGGGTTGATACTTGGACGTGGTAGCACAATAATGGAAGGATTACAAATAATCATGGCCTCCTCTGTTTCTGGCCTGGTTTCAATCAAACAAGGACAACATATTGCCCAGTTGGTGCTATTGCCTCTAGTCCAAACTCCTAATATGGCCATAGCTCCCCATAGGGGAAATTCCTCATTTGGGTCCTCAGAGATATACTGGGCTCAATTCATTTCAAAAGACAAACCCCTTATGACTTTGTTGCTCAATGAAAGAGGTTTCTCAGGGCTCCCTTCACCCAGTGCCATCCCCCTAGGATTCTTTAAAATTGTTATAGATCTCAAAGACTGCTTTTTCTTGATCCCATTACACCCAGAGGATCAAAAACGCTTTGCCTTTAGTCTACCGACCACTAATTTTAAGGCGCCTATGCAGAGATTTCAATGGTGCGTCCTCCCCCAGGGAATGGCCAACTCCCCTACCCTATGCCAAGACTTTGTAGCTTCCACTATCCAGCCAATTAGAGATCACTGGTCAAATCTATATATCCTTCATTATATGGATGACATTTTATTGGCGGGGGAAAATAGGGACCAAGTCTTCCAATGTTATCAGGCATTACAAGCTGCCTTACAAAAGGCAGGACTTCAAATAGCACCTGACAAAGTCCAACTTACAGATCCATATACATATTTGGGCTTCCAATTCAGAGGCACTCAAATATTCTCCCCTAAGCCCCAATTAAGACTTGATGGCCTTCAGACACTTAATGATTTTCAAAAACTCTTGGGAGATATCAATTGGCTCTTACCTTACCTGAAATTAGCCAAACATGACTTGCAGCCCCTTTATGAAACCCTCAAAGGGGACACAGACCCGACCTCTCCTCGTGAACTCACCCCTAATGCCAGAAAAGCACTTGCTAGAGTAGAAGAGGCTATTGCACAACAAACCATTTCCTTCATAGATTGTAACAAACCTTTACAACTCCTCATTTTTAATACAAAGCTCTCCCCTACTGCAGTGTTCTGGCAACAGGCCCCCCTCATGTGGCTTCATTTGCCGGTCTCCCCAAGAAGGATATTATTGCCCTACTACCAGGCGGTCTCTGACCTAATGATTCAAGGCAGAAAATTAGGAAGATGTTATTTTGGTAAGGACCAGAAGTCATTATTCAACCCTTCACTAAATATCAAGTGGACTGGCTACTTCAGACCACTGAGGCATGGCCTATTGCTTTAGCCTCTTTTTCAGGGACCATTGACAATCATTACCCTCCCAACAAACTTGTTGATTTTGCTAATCGTCACCCATTCATCTTCCCCAAGATCACGGCTTCACGACCCCTTCCTGATGTCCCAGTGGTATTCACTGATGGCTCCTCTTCTGG